>VUQH01078273.1:0-68444 GCA_015106775.1 Etroplus canarensis
ATATTCCTGCATTTAAAGAAATGATTCTGACTATTCACTAAATCTTCTCAGCCATGTAAATGCTAAGTTTGAGTGTGTGTGAGATACATCCACAGGTTCTGAAAGGTTAGTCTAGTCGTGTGTCCACCTACAAAAACAGCCCCTTAGGACGAAGTTATCCTCGTCTTTAAAACCTTAACTCGGCCGACCGAACAAGTGCCAGGGATTCAGAGAAGGGAGCTGCTATAACTGACGTGCTCGATCGATTCACCTGCCTGCATAGGCTACCAGGTAGGGTGGAAGGTTGGGGGAAGCAGGGTAGACGTTGGAATTAACAGCAGTTAGAGAGGCCGAGCGAGTCCCTTATCACCAGCTTAAAAGTACTCTAGGAAATCTGATAGGGTAATACTCTTCAGACCAGGAGACCGGACCCTTTAGACGGAGAGCTGGATCAGTATTGGACCTTTACTGGGCCAGTACCCCCCCCGGAATCTCGACAATGCAAACACAAATGGAAGAGTTAAATAACTTATAAACCTGTACAGACCCATGGTGGCTCCAGCTCATCTTATAGTACAAATGAACACCCATGGTATGTTTTCATTTTTTAAACAATCATAGTGTTTTAACACTACTTCAGGGAGTTTGCCCATTTTGGGAGACTCGAGATTGTCTGAGCTTTAAAAATTGCTTGGCTTCATGATTTGATTATGTGTAATCACAAAATTGTATCAATATCTATGTATCTGAGTTTTATAGAGTGGGTTTATTTAGTTATCTTAAGGAACCTAATTTTACTTGTATCTATTTCAGTGTGTAGTTTTTAAGAATTTCCTTTTTTCCTGAAGCTGACCTTGCCTGGGTGAAGATCTTTGCTCCTCTTTTTTGTTGTTTGAGGAAGACATACATGATGGAACAGTATTACATGATGGGTGTGTCTTAAATGCCTTTTAAAATAAGTCATTATTTTTGTTGATTTCAATGATAAAAACAAAGTTAACCATTAAGTTTGTGGCTAAAATTTAGTGTCCAGTCCCATGTACATCTACTCAGTCACCTGAACTGAAGCCTTACATCTTGTCTTTGTACTTACTCTTAGAAACACCTGAAAGTTATCTATTCAAACTCAGAAGAAAGTAAATGAAAATATTACAGTGTTATCCATTGGATTCTCCTTCATTTTTAAATGTACTGAACTTGTTTTCATAGGAATGACTCTGAGGTAATTATTTAACCCAAGTTCATTCTTTTAGTAAACAGCACTCGTTTAATTTTAAGTTTAACTGCTTAAATTGATTTACAGTTATCAACACTACAAAATAACAAAGACAACACATGTAAACTGTCATCATGTGGCAAAAAATAAGAATCCAAAGAATTAGTAATGCCGATCTGTGTCAATATAAAAAAATTATTCTTTCTATTTTCAATCTGCAAGGCTTAAGTATGTCCGATGTGGTGTTGACTTATTTCACTGCCTCAGATTTATCAAAATTATTATCAAAATCAGTTGATGAAGTTGACGCTTGAAAATTGTTACTGTTGACAGTTCTATGTTTGGATTGCTTCTGTATACATCCATTTAGTTTTCAATCAGCAAATCAGCATTACCTTACTATAGTGGTTCTCAAACTGTGGGGTGGGCCACACTGGTGGGGCGTGGAGCTGCTGCAAGTGGGGCTAGGACAAATATGAACTGAAATTACAGTGAATATATATGTTGTTGTTGTTTTAGGAAAAGAAACAAAAAAGAGTTTGCTGATGCTAATACAATGTTGATAATCAGCTTTATTTCTAAAATTCATCATGGATTTTTTTTTATTGTTGGTGATTGTTACAACTGTGCAGTGTGGGGTGTGAACCTTTTTAAGCTTCTGAAGTAAGGTACGCTAAAGAAAAAGTTTGAGAACAGTTGCCTTACAAGCATTCCTATTTGTGAATACCCACACATGTCCCCAATTTCCTCTTAATAACAAATTAACATATCCTTATTTTTGTCTTAGATAATTGCACATCTGGATAGCCAGTGACGTTCAGGGAAGACTGAATGATAACCGAGAATAGACCGGTGACTTCTGGAGAGACAGACGGAGTCCAGGAAAGACTGGAATCTAGGCATTAAGGGCCAGCAATCTAACATGAAGCCTTTGGAAAAGGGCACCTTTACCATGCTACGAGTACCGAGAAAAGGGAACACCCTCAGGGTCTTCCGCGAGGGAGGATGAACAACCAAACCAAGATGACCAAACTGTAATAACAAGGCTAGTACAAAGGATTTTGAAAGGGATAACAATAACAAATATGCAAACCATCTGCAAATGTGGTAAGGTCTGTAAGAATCTCAGGGGGCTCAAGATCCACCAGGCAAAATCCAAGTGTGGAACTGATGAGAGGTGGGAGGAATGCACACTGCCAGCTGGTCAAACGGAGGAGGACCACAGTCAGGACCAAGAGCATAGTACTGAGGACCTTCAACCAACTGTGTCAAGCCAGGGAAACAGGAGAGATCAAATGGCGAGAAAAGAGCAACCCAAGAGAGACTTCCAGATGGTATGAAGGAGAGAAATAAGTGGCCGCCAATGGACAGCAGTGTATGGGAGAAGTCTGATGATGATATTGATGAGGTCCTTGAAATGATGCTCACAGGATCTGCAGAAAAGAAACTTGAGTGCATGACAAGAATTATAGCAGAAGAAAAGTTCGGGTTAAGGGATGAAACGTCTGCAGACGGATGGATCCGGCTGATGACTCGATGATCTAGCAGCAGGAATACCAAGGCTGTCCTAGATAATTGAACATATCCTTATTTTTATTCTAATGGTCTCCCCTGTGCCTTTATTAAAAGTCAACATTGGAGAGATAACAGGAAAAATTATTTAGTTATATTTATGGTTACAAAAGAAGGACATGGATTTTTTTAGTAATAGAGAAACTGAAAAGTTAATAAATAAATAAAGGAGCTAAAACCATGAAAAGACAGCTGATAACACACAAACACAGGGGCATTTTAAGCCTTCCAGGCACACCTTCCTCTTACTGTGCACTCGCATTCTGCCTCCTTTACCTGGGGCATGTTCATTCTGGAGGTGGCAAAGTCAAAATTGTTACCCAAACAGCAGTGAGGTGTATATAAACCAAGCTATTTGAAAAAAAAAAAAGGTAGTGAAAAGAATGAGGTGGGGTGAAATGCTGGGGTAGCATAACAGTGTGTTCAAAAAAAAAAGAAAAACTCAGTTCCCATTGTAAAAACATTTATGCTACATATTTTTGGGGCTGAACACAACTCTGTATTGGCTGAAAAAAGTCTCACCTTATCCACCTCTTTAATAGCAGTATATGTTTGTATCCATGTTGATAATTAAAAGCTTTTTATGGGATATACAGTCTAGCAGGACATTCAAGACTTTGTAGAATTTGCACATTTAAGTGTGGAAAAATAGGTTTGGTCATGTTGGTTACAGCTTCAGCAACTATGAAAAGGCAAAGAAGAAAGGAGAAGGCACAGGAGATTATTAATACATCCAAATAAATTGCTTACTGTACCTTTGGCAGGTTAAGGTCAACTCTCCATTTTTTCATGCTTAGTACCATGATCAGTGAATTTATAGTAGCAATGTAGTTCAAAGTGCACAGAGGAGCTAAAATCCACCCTCCCACATCAAGATAATTCTCAAGCATCTCAAGATAAAAATTTTCAAGGTGCTGTCCACACACCTTGCAGAAAACACAGTTAAGCTGCCTGTGACATGTGTGAAATTCAATTACAGACCTGCTGTGAATGCACTCTGTGTAACCCAGAGAGACTGGAGGAAGCGGCAGCCAGGTGGCAACCCTGTAGGCAGCAGTGAGCACAAATCACAATGGCCTAGGCTGCTGCCAAGAGCTGGGATTCTGCCATCACACAGCCCACCAACACTCCAAGAGCAGCTCATGGTCACTCATCACAGATGCTGTCCGTGTGTGTGTCTCTCTCTCAGTGCACTCAGGTCAGTGGAAAAGGATTGCAATACACATTGTTGGCCACTTTGCTCTATAATTCATGTCCTGCACCTAAAATAGAGTACTTGAACAGTACGCACTGTTTCATCTGTGCCTGCAAAAATAGAAGCTCCATGTGGAGTAAAAAGCTGCATATTTTCAGATATGACAGAGCTAACTGGGGTTTACAGTGTTTGGGGTGTGATGTACTGCGTGGGGTATGCACATCTCTTTAATTTCACCATGTTAGATGCTAACTAAACAATAAAGTGGCTCTTTGTGGTTGTCCTTTAATTTACACAACTGGAAAGCAATGTAATGGGGAAAAAGAAATAAATAGTTCTGGTTGGTGAAGAATCACCCAGGCACACATGAAATCTGCATGTGCACAACCCCAGACTTCCTGCATGTGACCACGACTCAGTGGCCCCAGGGGATCCTGCAACATCTCTTTGCTGTTACACAACAGTTGTAAATGATGGGAGTGCCAGGGAACAACATATGGCCACAGATAGATCCAATAACAAGGTGAAAATCAGAGTATTTGTCATTTAAATGCAGAACACTGAATATGTATGATTTAAAGGTAAACAATGGGTTCCAATATCACTCTACTGCCACAACATAACCACTGTCTTGTGGGTCCAGTTTCTCCCATTGTCCCACTCATGAGCCATGAGTGGCACACCAGCTAACCAGGCTTGACACAGTAGAATCAGCCTGAGTTGAGAGGGAGCAGCCGTGGGAGCAATGCCTGCCTGCCACATTGGAGACCATCAGTAAGACATGTCAACCTCCATTCCAGTTAAAGTCCCCAAACCGTGTTGTACTGTACAGCAATGCAGCTAGGTTTGAACCTTAGAAACAAAACAACAGAAAAATAACACATGCAGGATGTTTGCACTCTTTTTTCTATTCAACAGAATTAGCATTTGTGCATTCAGCCATTTACTTTGTGGCCACTCAAAAGGTCCTTAAGTGATTCAAGAGCACCCTAAAGTTTCCACTGCTTAGTTCAAGTGCCACTTTGATGCAACTTGAAGGTAATTATGGACCCAATAATGTTTTCTTAACTATAAGCTACAAGCTAGCTTATGTGTAAAAACACTAATGTTTTTATGGGCTGTATTTAAAAACCTTTTATAAAGTAATATATGGGTTTTCAAACTGTGAAATATGGTACCTGTTTCTGATCCTTCTCTTCTTTGACCATCAGACCAGTGAGTGAGACCACCATCTATCAACAGCAGACTATTTGATTCCTGATCTCCTTGAAAGGAAAACTGCAGCAATAAATTCAATTTAACAAGAAGCTATAAACTTTTGCAACTGTCAGCTTAAGAATCTGTTGCAAGACTTTTTAGGTAATAATTTAATAGCAATATTTAATCATAGCCAGAAAATGTATTAATGAGGGGACGAAACACACCAGCAAACAAAACATAAATGTTTATGATGTGTAAAAGCCCTTTTTAATATGGTAAATTATAGTTACAATACTTTTAACCATTTTTGTTCCATTATAAGAGGGACATATTAAAAATAAAACCTCCAACCTCATTTATGAAAAAAATTGCCATTTTCGTTTTCACATCTGATACTTATTCCAATACTTATGCCAGTTTACACAATGGGCATTAAGTATTGAAGGATCCTAGAAAGATTTTAAACCAATGAGATCCTAATATTTATGTACATGAGAGAAACTCATTTGTCCCATGCTTTGTAGTTCATATGTTTTAATTTTCTGCCCAGCAATAGCGCACAAGACAGTTACTTACGTTCCTGTGACTTTACAATATTTTTTCAACATCAGGAGACAATTTTGCACTCTGGGAAGAAAAATGTGGTTGCCTTTTGTGAAGAGACCTCCGCTTTTTGTCCCAATATCATCACATTGCAGATTTCCCTCTCCATCTTTCTCTTTTTATTTAATTCTTCTGTTCAGCTAATCCAGATTGTTTAACACAACATCATGCTTTAAATGGATTTAAGATGTCTGTTTATATGTTTGCTTACTCACTTTCAATCAAACAGGCTGTGACTGCCACAACAGCCAACTTGTTTGTTCCTACATGACAATGAGCATGAGGGGGCCTGGATAAAATCCAGAAAGCTGTTTCTAAAAAGGGAAGGAGTAATTAGTAAATGTCATTTGAGAGGAGTATGGCGAATTAGAAGCCTGGTGGATCATGTAATTAGGACTGGGGCCTTTTCATAGGAGGCTCAGGGAAGGACGAGGACACTACAGCAGCATCCTCTGCTGACAGCACTATGAGCTGTTACAGAAAACACCATTTGATACACACATTTCAGCACACATACATGCAGGCACAAATCACAGTGTCAAACAAAGCTGACATTGCATTGTGAACAGTGGATGACTGTTGCTTTTTTCATATGTGTCATGAATGTCATGTGTGGAAAAAGTGTGTAGTCTCAAAACACGCAGTTTGAATTTTTTTTTTTATTATTTTACCAATAAGGTTCTGATTTATTTCATTGTCTTAAGTGAGGGTTCATTTTTTATGTATTACATGTGTTTTTCCATGTGTCCTCCTGTGGTTTCTTAAAAAAAGCCACAATTAAAAAAAGAAAATACATTTTACAGGTGTAGGTAGAAAATAAAGCAATTATTCATTTTCATAATTAATGAATAAAACCCAAAAAAGAGCCTAAAATCTGTGTTTTAATTTCAGGCATGGGTTTTGCCCTTTCTAAGATTTTTCTCTAAAGCGGAAATATTTTGTGGATTTATGATGTAGTTGTTTAAAGGAAAATGTATGCAAAACTATTTTGAGAATGTATTTATGATTAAAATCAGATAAGTATATTAATAATTTTCAGTTTACCGATTCTCAAATGTGAGATTATGCTACTTTTGCATGACTGAAAATCACATATATTTTCTATATCTGGATATTAAATTGAACAACACAAGCAATTTAAGGACATACACTCTATGGCCACCTACACATTACATCTACAGGACCTTTTATGACGTCCCATTCTAAATCCATAGACATTAATGTGAAGTAGCTCCTCCCTACAGCTGTAAGAGCTTCCATTCTTTTGAGAATGTTTTTTACAAGATTTTGGAGTGTACCAGTGGGAATTTTTCCCATTCATCCAGAAGGTTATGAAGACAAGAGGGACTGGCTTGCAGTCTCTGTTGTAGTTCATGTCAAAGGTGTTAGACATGGTTGAGGTCAGGGCTCTTTGTGGGCCAGTCAAGTTCTTCTACACCAAAGTCATCCAACCATGCTTTTAAGGACTTTGCTTTGTGCACTGAGGTACAGTCACTTGGAACAGAAAACAGTCTTCTCCAAACTGTCCCCACAAAGTTGGAAGCATAGAATTGTCAAAAATGTATTGATAAGCTGAAGATTTAAGATTTCTCTTTACTGGCTCTAAGAGCCCCAGGCCAACCCCAGATAAACCACCAACACCATAACCTTATCCCTTCTCCACCAAAATTTACAACTAGCATAACACAGTCAGGTAGGTAACATTCTCCTGGCATTTACCAAACCTAGACTTGTCCATCAGACTGTCAGATAAAGGAGTATGATTTATTATCACTCAGAACATGTTTCCACTGCTCTATAGTCCAGTGGCGGCATGCTTTACACCACTTTGGCCAACGCTTAGCATTGTGCTTGGTAATGTCTTGTGTGCAGCTGCTTGGTCATTGAAACCCACGCCACGAAGCGCCCAGCATACAGTTTTTGTGCTAATGTTAATGCCAGAGGAGGTTTGAAACGCTGCAGTTACTGAGTCAGCAGAGCATTGAAGAATCAACATAAAGTGACCCCACTCTGTAAATTTATGTGTTCTGCCACTTTATGGCTGAGTTGCTAAATATAGCCACTTTGACTTAGAACTGATTGTAGAATATCTAGGAGGGAAAACATTTCACAAACTGGCTGTTGCAACAGTGCTATTCTATTACAGTGTCACTCCCCTAAAATTCAGAGAGCTCTTTGGACTGGCCCATTCATTAACAAATGTCTGTAAAGGCAGACTGCACAGATAGGTGCTTGATTTTATACACCTGAAACAACTGGACTGAAAGAAATACCTAGCCCAATACTTTGGTATGTATAGTATACTTTACAATTATTTTACATTTTATAGACTTAAACTTTAGTATTTAACATTTTGGTCTGACGGTGTTTGAATGTATGCGTAGTTTCTTTCTAATAACCAAATAAAAGGAAATAACCTTCATGTTGGAAAAGTGATAAGCAAATTGTTCATTCCCTATAAACAGGCCCTTATCTGTCATCACTGACACTCATAAACAGCAAGTTAACTTGCCTCTCCTTGAGATGTCTTCTTCTCCAACTGTGCCTCAGTTTAAATTAATCTCCTGGGAAAAAAAATACACATACATAAATTCAAGTAGGCAACAAGTGTTACTGTCAGATGCCTCACTGTAGGAAAGGCATTCACCGGTCTTTCAAGATTCACTGATCCACGGAGCAGGATGGACTGAAACTCCCCACATTAAGCATGCAGCAACCCTGTTGTGTTGCATCTTGGCTCATACAGTCCACACCATCAATGTCCACAGTGTTATCAACCCCTTGCATGCGTGTCTATACAAATCTATTCAAATCTGGGCAGCTGTAATTGCTCAGTCACAGCATATGTACGTAATGGTGGATCAGTAATTACAATGTTGAAATTCACACTCTTTCATTCTTCACATCTCAGCCAGAGTTTCACTGATTGTGTCCTTATTTTTTCACATTTGGTTAATATTTAACTAGTGAGTGGCTAATTGAAGAAGAAAGAGGGCTTGCTGAAGAAGATGCTCTAGACCCAGAGGGGATTTATGGAAGAGTAGATCAGAGAGAGGGCAGATAACAATGAAGATGGGGTAATAAATAAAGCTCCTCTCTGAGAAGTAGCTATGGCACTGATTGTGGGAGATTACACCATGTGCCTTTTAAACAAATTTGGTGCTCAAGAAAGTATATTGCGTATGTGCTTGAGCTCATTTTACACTTCGGTTCTGTAACCACTGAGGCATGAGAGTATGTCTGTTAACATATAACATCAGGATTTAGTTCAAACTGGGAAGATTATATAGAAAAAAATAAGTGGATCAAAATAAATCAGTTTTTTGGGGTGTATTTTTGGGAGCAATATTTCACAGGGAATTATACCCTGCAAAAGCAGGTGATTAAAATAAAACTATATAATTGCGTAGAAATACAGTACACATGCTTGCACATTATTACCCATTTTGCATTCCTGTTTTGGTTTTTCATTTTCAAATTATTAACCAATAACATCTTGCACAATTAATTTTATTACTTTAGCTTTTTTCAAAGACTCTCAAGCTTTAAATTTAACTTAACGTTCCTCTTTTAGTCCAATCCAAATATCTGATAGTTAATTAATCTGTGATTAGTACACGCCTTATATACAGAGCCTACATACTACAGTAAGACACCATATAGGATGTTGGCCAGCACCTAATCTTGGACCTACTGCCTGTCACTGCCTGCACCCTGATTTACTGTACTCAGCTATCTTCCGTTTTAAAATGCAGCAGCCGCAGCTGATCACATTCAGACCATTTGTTGGCAATGGTAATATATGTCTTTTACTTTAAATGCAAATAAATTGCAGTGCTTTACACTGCATTAACAAAAAAAAAGATGAAGAAAAGCTGAAAAGCAGCCCTTTCTCACCTGCAGCAACTGGAATGTGTTTATGGTCACAAAGCAACTTTACATATAACCACTTAAAACTAAAATACTTCCTGGAGAAAGTGTTGTGGATTCATCTGGAAGCTAAACGGCTGTTTTCCATGAAAGATGTTTTTCTCTTTTGAATGATTCTCATTTTCCACTTTCCTCTCCATTTGGACTACTTAATTGTTTTGAGGAGAAACTCAACTTTTGCAGCATCTCGTTGAGACGTCCCTGTCCAAGGTCCTGAAATCTGCTTTCTCAAGCATGCATCACGTGACTTCACCCAGCACTGCCTAGCTCAGCACCAAGCCTCCTGGTTTCTGGAGATTTCATGTGAGAAAAGGACAAACCTCGAACCGCTTTTCCTCTTATCGTTCAGTCTGCGACTGTTCTTTTTGTTCAGCCCCTTTTACCTCGCCTTTTTTTACACAGTCAAATAATGTGGACCTTCAAAGCGCTCGGAGTATGACAAAAGATTTTAGGATGCAGGACTTGTGTTCCTCGTTTTGTTCCTCTCTTTGTTAGTTAAATGCCACCACGGTGAATGCGTCGGACAGAGTGGACAAGCCTGCTGCTAGAGGTCCGCATTGAGAAAGTCAACATCTTGCCTCTCTTCATTTGATTTTTCTCTGGAGCGACTTCAGAAGGATGTAACGACCGATCCACCCTGTGCATCTTAAGTGTCCTCATCAAAATGCAGAAGGGAATACGACTTAATGATGGTCATGTCACCTACCTGGGGCTTTTGGCAAAGAAGGATGGTACAAGACGCGGGTGCTTGAGCAAAAAGAGCTCAGACAACACGAAATGGCACACAAAGTGGTTTGCTTTGTTACAGAATATGCTTTTTTATTTTGAGAACGAGTCTAGTTCTCGACCCTCGGGATTATACCTGTTGGAGGGATGTATATGCGACAGGGCGCCTTCACCGAAACCTTCACTGTCAGCCAAGGAGTGTTTGGAAAAGCAGGTACGGAGAGCGTGCGTGTGCTCTCACACACAAACAGACACGCATGCACTGTCTTTTTCTGCTTTATTATTTGTTTTTTTTTCCAGACTTCATGCTATTTATTGGTGGAGCAATAGATGCAAAATTTAGCTCAGATGCCTTTGAACTCTAATTCCGTACAATGCGCTTTTTCTGTACGTTCCCATCTCATGATGACCTCAAATCCAGTGCAGCAGAATAGCACGAGGTTCCAGTTTGCTGTATTGCACGTTATGTAATCCACGCATGACATTAATGATGAGGTAACAACATTAACACCTAATGATGTTACAGCAGCGCTGACAATAAGCTATGCAGTGTTTAGGTTGCACCAAACCTGTGCTCGATCCAAAAAAAAGGGGGGGGGGGGTAGTTTTCAACGCTACATGACATGCAAATTGATTTCTGGACTCATCGAAACGGTGCATTTGCTTTCTGGTTGGTCCCATATTTTGCTTTTGACTTTCAGTCATGATGTTTTTGACGTTTTAGGGCGGAGAGTGTTATAGCCTACCTAATGCCCCATCCAATAAAACATGCAAAAATAAATAAATAAATAAATAAAAATAAAAAAAATAAAACTTGTGGCCTCGAGGTCTCCATCTTGTGGTAAATTTGTGAAATTACACTCAAGGGTCAGGAAACAGCAGGGTGCCCGTCATCTCTATATGACCTGAAAGAAATAGCTCAGTGTGGAGTCTTATGCTGGAGGTTAAATATGCATTAAAACCTACCAGGTGAATGCTATTAGCTGTCAAGCTCTGCCAGACCCGTTTGCAGTGCTGCAGGCCTTAAGATTTGTGAATTAGAATCTTAATAACGGCAAATGAAGTATTTATTTAATCCTGCATGATTTCCACAGCCTCATTGTTAAGTAATTTCAGAGCTGACAGGTTAACAGACTTGTTAGCACTGTTATTGTGATTAAACAGTCGAGGAACATGATGCTTCAATGCCACCCTCTTTCCTTTGCTTACTCCAGGCTCTGTGCCTGACTCTGTAGGTAGGGCTGCAATCCAATGTGAGTCCAGGCTCTTCCTGTGAACAGCTGCCCTTGTGCTGACAAAGCAGAATGCATGCACTCTGGTAAATGTGGTGCTTGCACAGTTGCTTCAAAGGCACCCCCAAAAAAAACTCCCTGAAAGATTTATAAAAATTTTGTCAGCAGTGCTGTTTTCTGAGCATTGTGCTGATTTATATGAAAATATGACTGTGAGCACACGGGCAAATAATATCTGAGACTCCTGTGACTCCTGTTTGTAGAGTGACAGCACTCCAGGGTACCCAAATATTAATATGACTAATGTGACTGATAACTGAAGAGTTGTTTCTCATTGCAAACAACCATATTAATCAGGAGAATCAAGAAAATATCACCAGATCTCAGTTTGTTACCTATAGATTTATGGCTTTGTGGGAACATTTTAACAATGTGCCATAATCCCCACATTATAGTTATCCTCAAATGCAGTTAATGTGAAAATGATAATGCATTTGAGCCTGAGGTTTCTATGGCAACCCTTATTTGCATCCTAAAGAATGATGCAGTTTGAAGAGGCGGGGTAACAGCGAGGAGAGAAGCAGTGTGTCTCATCTCTCCTATTAATGTGAGCACTATCTGAGCTAAATTTGTTCCTTGCAGTACCTTGGAGGGGTCAGGGTCCAAATATAGAAAACACAGTTTGCTCACACTGGGTAACAATATCACATCAACCAATATCACAAGAGGCCTCTGACAGCAGGCTCCAAATTGTAGTGTAGGTCTGAATAAAACAATCCATTTTCAGTGCTATTTGTAAGAGCTGGATGAAATACAAATTAAAGCTAATCACAGAGCTGAAGGAATAATTATTACTAACTCCTCAATCTAATGCATATACAGTGCTATATAGATCTGGTAACACTAACCATGCAGTAAAACTGAGCTTTTTGTTAGTCACAATTAGTTATTCAAAGTTTAATAAGTAAAATGCTAATGCTACAATTAATCAAAACATGCCTCATTAATTGTTTACCACTCACTTAAATAGACTGCACGACTGACAAATCAGTTGCACTTTCATAAAAAAATAAGTCTATCCAAATATATCTGAGAGCAAATGATGCACAAGGATCAATTTTAGAAGATCTATCAGTAATGGTTTTTAAACATGCTTGACTATAAACATAAAGCACAATGAATACAACATGGCTTCACACCAGACATCTGCTGCACGTTTAGATAGATCATGAGAGAAAACTACAACAACAAGCATGCCTCTCTGCCAGAAATAGATTTTCTTTGATGGTAGGATGAATACCTAATGAATGTGAAGATGGAAGAGCAGTCAGCTGTGAATAATGATCAGTTGCAGGTTGATAGGTGCCTGTTGAACATCCACAGGTCAAAGATTAGAATCTGGTCTCACTCAACATGTAATAGTCCAGAGGAAAGATGACAATTCACTTAAGTGGATTGTGATGTTGTGTTTAAATATTCACTACTTACTTTGTGCAGCTCTCATGAAAATCTTGTTACAGTTAGGAAATGTAAATAAAAATTTAAAATACAAAGAAATCGTGCATTCTGTATTTTAGTATCTTTTGTGCAGTCTTCTTAAAAAATATTAGGTAAGCAATGGTACAATATTAAAATTGTATTATAAGTTCAGTTTTACAATTGTATTTAAATGAAAACATATATATAAAATAAAATATATTCTAAAATGCATTCATATTACCAGGTTCTATTTCCTGACATTTCTTTTAACTGATTAAGATGCCTTTTCAGTGAATCTCATTTTGTTTAGAGAAGCTTTACTGTTATCATTTTCATGTCAGTGCATCTCTTTGGGCTTAGGTTTGTTATATTTGACCACTGTATTTAAGTTAGTGATTCCCAACCTGTGGTACAAGTACTCCAGGGGAAGCTCATGCAGCATCCGGGGCATGCGTGCGGACAAATTACAAATTAATTATTATGAAATAAAAGGAATTTATTAAAGATTGAAATAGATAAGTAATGACTGAAATGGCCAGGCTATTAGGCGAAATTGTTAGCCAGTTAATATCGATAAACTAATTCAATTTTTAGCTAAATATTATGAATAAACATGTACAATTATATTATAGTATGAATATATTGCTTTCCAAAAGAATAGATTGACAGGTGAAGTGTTTGCTAATAGTATTGGGACACAAACTCTCACTATGGAGGGTTGCGCCAGGAAGGGCATCTGGCTTAAAACCGCTGTCAAATTACCAATGCAGATTAATCTGCTGTGGGAAAAAATATAAGAAAGCAGCCAAAGGTACTTTTACTGATAAGGAAATAAAGTGATTTGGTAAAAAATAATTGAAAAACAGAGAGCTAACACGGCAAAATTACAGGGAGAAAAATGGCTAGCACTTAACTTGATGGATACAAGTATGAATAATCAGTTAAAATAGTTTGCTAACAGTACAAACTAATGAATTAGGCAAACATCAAAGATAAATAAAAATTTTACATAAAGTGAATTGCTGTTAAATGGTAGTAGATAAATAGTTGAAATTAGAAGGCAATGGTTAACTAAGTCTAACTGATAAACGGTAAACTGAGAATAGTCCAAATGTAGTTAAGAATCTTTTTCAAATAAAACAATAATATTGAATATGAGAGATATTGGTGATGAAGGGGTTTGTGAGTCCATCCCTCAGGACCGTGGGGTTACCTCAGATGAAAAATGTTGGAAACCATTGCTTTAAGTAATAGTATTCAATCCTATGACTATAGTATTTAACTATAGTATTTTCATAGAAGGACTAGTGAAGCTGGCTACCACAGCAGTCATGTAAAAACAGCTTCTTAACAAGTAGAATTTAGCATCCATAGGCAAAAAGAAAAGCACAAAAGCTCTTCATTTCACCAGTCACAACCAGTCCAGCATGAGAGGAAGAATGCTGAAAATGAAGTGACACTGAAAAAACAGCTGTGAACAACTGTTCACAATGACTGGAGTTGCTAGGAAACAGGTATAGCACAGTTATGCAATTGGCCGTGGCTCCAGCCTCCATGTCTTATGGCATTTCCTCCTGGGAACCAGAGGCATCCCAGGAACTGAGCTGGGGGAGGCTTTCCTCAGTGTGCTCCATCAACTGCACTGGTGGGCGAGGAAGATGTGGCTTCCCCAGGCTCTGTGTGGTTTTAAATCACCCACTTGATGTCTGCAGCAGCGAGGCAGTGAAACAAACAAAGCAGTGGAGAAGCTTCAGTCAAGCTACTATATATAACAGATTTACCCAAAAGGTATCTGATAACGAATGCTCCTTCCTGTTGGGAACATGTACATGTTTTAATGTGTTGGTTCAAACTGGAACTCCTCACCCTCTCCCTGCTGTTTCTTTTAGTACTATTTCACAGTCAGCTTCACCCATGAAAACCAAAAGGCCCTGGAGTTACGTACAGAGGATGTAAAAGACTGCGATGAATGGGTGGCTGCAATATC
The DNA here is from genome assembly GCA_015106775.1 of Etroplus canarensis. NCBI lineage: Eukaryota > Metazoa > Chordata > Actinopteri > Cichliformes > Cichlidae > Etroplus > Etroplus canarensis. The sequence continues at coordinate 15,120 of VUQH01078273.1, forward strand.
ACATGCCAGGTAAAGACACACAGGCACACAAAGGCACATCAGTGAAATGCGCAGATATGACAATAAAACAATGAATTAGTCAGTAGAAAGTAGAGGGTAAGTAATCTCTGTGCTCATGGCTTCAAAAGCAAGAAATAGCAGACTTGAAGAAAAATGCTTTATTGACAAGAAAGACCTTATTGTTTCAGTGTGAAATGAAACTATGAAATTCATTATTCAAGCTTAAATGCAAAGCCTTGTGGTTTGTGTGTTTGCAATGTGTTACAGTTACAGAAACTTGGCTACAGAGCATGAGACTCTCATGCAGAAGTATCTTCATCTGCTTCAGATTGTGGAGACGGAGAAAACAGTTGCTAAGCAACTTCGACAACAGATAGAGGATGGAGAAATAGAGATTGAAAGACTCAAATCAGAGGTAATATTCACTGTGATTTCAGCCCTACTCCTTCTCTAGAATAGGAATGTAAACAAATGCACATTAAAGCTAGCTCTGTCCAGTGTAGATGAACACATTTTGCCTAAGCACACTATCAGTTAAAATCACTTTTTAGAGTAGTGTCATAGCCTTCATTAATGAGGACCTGTTATGCTCATTTTCAACTTCTTATTTTCACTCTTGGACTCTACTTGGGTAGTGTTGCATGATTTAAGGTTTAAAATAATCTCTTTTGTTATACACTGGGACTCGGTGCAATCCCTCAGTTCATCCTCTGTCTGAAAAAAGCCACAATTTTTAGCAATCACTAACAATCAAAAATAATTCACACTGTATTTTCCTTAAATAAAGGTACATATTTTCAGCATATTATCAACACACTCTTTTTTTGTTTTCCTTAAAATGTATTCAGTCATTTTAGTTTCTCTATTTTAAACCAGCTCTCTGCTGATTGGCTGCCCCTTGTTAACAGACTGGCAAAGATTAGAAAAACCAAGTACTCAGAGCAGTCTGAGACCTGAGCTTTTTGCACACAGGGATTACTTGCACAGACACTGACCTCATTATTTGAAACTTTGGCCATGTTTATTGTGAGCATCCTCTCTTGTAACAGTATATATGACAGAAATCCTATTTAAGGTTAAATCCCAGTTTATCCATTTAGAAATGCATGGGAAAAGATGATCATAATAACTTCAGATCTTTGCTCAAAATCACAAGCATGACAGTGGATTTTGTGCTTCTGCATTAAATCAGTGTTGTAGGTACATCAAAATTGCAAACCTTTCTGAAATCCCACACCATAACCTAACATGCACCTCCCTAGATATGTAACTACACATTGCGTCGATGCAGCCAGAGCCACACCACGCACAAGTATAAATGCTCTGCCATTTGTGAAGGCTACATTATAGGTTCCACAGAGACACAGAGGTATGAATTAAGTATCTGAGATTGTTATCTGTACAGGGGATTTATTATATACATTGGACTTTTTACATTTTACCCAAACTCCATCCATCTATCCATCCATCCATTTTCTTACGCTTATCCAGTTCAGGGTGGTGGGGGGTGCTGGAACCTATCCCAGCTGTCATAGGGCGAAAGCTGGGGTACAACTGCCAGTCCATTGCAGGGCCAACACAGAGAGAGAGAGACAACCTTTTCACGCTCACATTAACACCTATTGTCAATTTAGAATTGCATGTCTTTGGGCTGTGGGATGAAGCCAGAGTACCTGGAGAGAATCTACGCAAGTATGGGGAGAACACGTAAACTCCACATAGAAGGGTCCAAGCTGGCCAGCTGGTGGATTGGAAACCAGGTCCTCTTGCTGTGAGCCACTGCACCACCATGCTGCCTTACGCAAAGTCTAGTTTTCAAATTTAAAGTAAAATTCATACATTATGGCCTATTAAAATTCTAGGCCAACTCACAATTTCTCAGCTTTCATTCAGATGCCATATTTTAATATTAAATGTGTAGAATATTTAGATATTTTGTATATGAGAAGTAGAAATGATTTCCAGTATACCCCTAAATAAGCTACACATATTTTCATAAGCTGATGTGGAAACAGAGATTACTCCCTACTCAAGAGTGTCTGTTTGGACTATTTTGAGCTTTTATCACAGTACTTTAATTATATCAGGGTCAACACTGACATGAGCATTGGTAAAATATTCAGGACTTTGTCCTCTCTAACTGGACCACAGTAGTCCAGAATACAGGATTTTCCATCTATAGGAAGATGTGTGGTAGCCACACAAAATATCAGTCAGGCCTGCTAATAGACTTCCTGGCACAATAACACTGTATTATAACTGATTCTTGAATTGCACTCTCATTACTTTCCAAAAATTTTTCTACGTCTTGTCCCTGCATCATCCTGCCAGCACAACAAATAACAGCTGAGCCAGTGGGAAATGTTGGATTATGCTGGTTACTGTTCTGTTTGTCTCATATGTGGGGGCTAGTGTGAGAGGACAGAAATGGAAGCACAGCCCAGTCACAGAGAAAATCATGTCCAGGCCAACCTCTCTCCACTTTGCATCTCCTCTCAGAAACAATGCCTCCAGTAGGGCCGTGTTCCTAGCTGTATTCTTCAGATCAAATATTCATTTTACTTTAATGTGCAAATTTGATGCTTGAAATCAAAATATGCTCTGAATATGCATGGCCAATGCTTTATGTTACATCTCTGCTGTGAAATTCAATGACAATTAACTCTCCCTGTCTACAAAGCAAATGTAGATGCTAACTGTAGCTTCAAACGGGCCAAGGCAGCTCCAGTCTGGATTTTTTTCAGCACCCTCTCTACCTCCAGTCAGTATAAACACAGGACAGTTTGACCGATACATATTGCATTAAAATGATGACCATAATGAGCAGTGTAAATAAATATAAATGCTTTACAGGGTAGCAGCCAAGTGAACACAGCTAGTTTAGTCAGGCTAATATTTCAGTGTTGACAGTGCTGACAGGTCCTGTCCTGTCGATTCAGTCACTTTGTTTACATTTGATTACAGTATGTGAGAAGGAGAGGAGTGTGTAAGTGGGAATGACTTGTCTTTCTTGTGGTTGCTTCTGTGACAGATTGCTGGGCTGCTTAAAGACAACGAGAAGATCCATGCCAGCCCTGCAGCGGCTCCTACCGAGGACGACTCAGAAATTAAGAAAATCAAAAAGGTAAAACTAGAAATCTGAACTGCTGGCTTCATTTCATGAATTATGTATTTAGATATTTACTGATTGCATGGTCTGTTGCAGGTCCAGAGCTTTCTGCGAGGCTGGATTTGCAGAAGGAAGTGGAAAACCATCATTCAGGATTATATTCGCTCACCTCATGCAGAGAGCATGAGGAAGAGGAACCAGGTGGTGTTCAGCATGTTGGATTCAGAGGCAGAGTATGTCCAGCAACTTCATATTCTGGTGAACAACTTCTTGAGGCCACTACGCATGGCTGCCAGCTCCAAGAAGCCACCCATCACCCATGATGATGTCAGCAGCATATTCCTCAACAGGTTGGCTCATCTTTTATCATCTTCCTTTTGTTGTCTTAAGTGATTGTTTTGTTTAAAAAAACATAATCTTAATTATGAATTTTGACTGAAAACCCTAAAATTGATGGCAGCATATTGTTTGTGTATAACTAATGACTGATTCTTCAGAAATCTACTGTTGATATTGAAAAATATTAGTCAAATTGCATTCAGTTGAAAAATTATTAGTGTCATTCATTATACAGACTGGATTCACCCATTTCACTGGCCATAAATCATTAGGTTTTTTCATCTTTTATGATTAAAAACGATATAAGGCAAAGGCTCTTCTTTCCCACAGGCTTCAAATCAGGACTAGGGCAAACAATTTTTTACAGAATTTTCCCTGTGTCTATTTTTTGTGTCTGCACCTGTTTGGTAATGTCTTGGCGCTAAAAAGGCATGTTTGTGCCGAGTTGAGAGGAAAGGCACCGCTGAGACACTGGATATGCTGATTAGGTGCCACAGTGCAATTTTGGTCATCATTTTGGCACAAATCTGTATTTGTGTTAAAACATACTTACATCACCTCTTATTGCGAATGCAGATGGAAGGCAGTTTATGTGGTAGTTGTTTGATATTAAAACACAAAATATTTCTCATTTTCATAAATTGCCATCTTTAAAGCCATCAGCTAGTCTGCTCTCTTAGCCTCTGGGGGAATTTTTCAGTGGGGGGGCTTCCAGTGTGGTCAGTGGCTATCTGGTCTACAGCCTGCAGCCATTGTTCACTAGTGCAGAGAAGTTAATTAAAAGCCATAGCTGATAGTCAGTTGTTGAATTGCTTTGATTTTCTTGTTTATAGAAATTATATTACTTGTGACCTTTTCTCCTTTGCCATACAGGTATTTTCTATGTCTTTACAGCAGAGGCATTACTTTTTTTGGTCGTCTGTCATTGTGTCCATTAGTCTGTCCATCCTTTCATCCATCACAAGTCTTGTTATCACTACAAGAGTTGACTTGTTTGTTGGATCTTTACTGGACTTTGTGCGGTTAATAGCTATGATGACAGAAGATCTGATAACACTTGTGAGATTGTGGGGTCAAAGCTCAAGGTCACACAGAGTCAAGATTTAAGTAATGTAATATCATCTGCATTAGTAAACTTCAGTAATCGCAATAGCAAAATGAAAAAGTTTCTACTTTTGTACTGTTATTATGTTTGACAGGTGAGCAGCCTTGTACAGTGTCAGATTCTTCCTTGGTTATAATCTTTGGAGAAGATTTCTTTATGGGCCCCACATGAACTTGTCCCACCCAGCCCCACACAAGCAAGTCCTAATACAAATGAATCTGTAACCTACGATTGTGTCTATGGTTGTTTCAAACAGAACCTGTTAATATCAGACGTGGTCTAACCTGTGATTAATTGTAAGTACATGTGTTATCAGAATAGTTAAAAAATAATAATTTCTGACTCAGAAAATATACATGAACATGTTTTAAAAAACAATTTTGAAAGTCAGAGATAATTTTGAGTTGCTGAGTACCAAAACATTTTTTTTAAATGACAGGAAAAATGTGTTTAATTTTTAGAAATACTTGATTAATCATGCAAATTCATGCTTTAATATCATTTTTTTTGCTCATACTTATTTTATGATTTGGCTTTAGAGTGACCCAGATTAGTTATAAAAGTTAATTGTTAACTTAAAAGCCAGCAAAACTTAAAAGTCAGCTTTCTCTACTGCGAAAATCATCAGATCATCAGAAGAGTGCATAAACGCAGCATGTACAGTATACTTGTTCAGAGCTACATGCTAGGCTGTGAAGGACTGAGGCTTGGAGCACTGGATACTATCAGTGTGCGAGACTAAATGTAAATATAATACTGATATGTGGAAGTTGCAGAAGAAAAAGCACCTTTCCTGGTTTGGGGAACTTTAAAATCTTCACTTGTCTGAGATTAGTTTCACTCATATATATATATATACATATATATATATATATATTAATCTCTGCTTTATTCCAGTGAAACTATCATGTTTCTACATCAGATATTTTACCAGGGTCTGAAAGCCAGAATAGCGAGCTGGCCAACATTAGTGCTGGGTAAGAATAAACTTTTTTACTGTCTCTGTTTCATGAGTTTTTTCTTATAGAAATCAAAATGATTGTAAGAGTGTGTAAGATGAAAGGTGATAAAAGAAAACAAAAACCAAACAAAAATTGATGTCTCCACAGCTGACCTTTTCGACATTTTGCTGCCCATGCTGAACATCTACCAGGAGTTTGTGAGGAACCACCAGTACAGCCTGCAGATCTTGGCTCATTGCAAGCAGAACCGAGACTTTGACAAATTACTGAAACAGTATGAGGCCAAGCCCGACTGTGAGGAAAGGACTCTGGAGACCTTCCTCACCTACCCCATGTTCCAGGTTAGCTTATTTGTCTCACTGATATACACAAGAAATAAAAGCATACCCATTTGTTCGTTGCAGAGGTGCATCCTGCAGACAGATTTTGTCATTATTTTTGTGCTCTCACAGGTTGAGCCATGTTCTTCTCTTTATATATAAATGTTATCTTTGGTCCTTATGTTTCACCGACCTAATACTAAATAGCTATTGCTATGCCAATGACACCCAGTTGTAGCTGTTTGCAAAACAGTCAGCTACTTTGTTTTGTAGTTGTTCAAAGTTGAAAATCTTTTCAAGGCATTGCCTGTGAAGTGTAAACAAAAGGCCAATCTCTAAAATTTTAAATGTAGAACTTAAATCCATTCACTGTAAAAAGTAAATGACAGGTGTTTTTTCTTTACAATGTTGACTCTGAAAAACTGAACCATGAAATCCAAAGAATTCTGCAGACTGCCATGAGAAAATTGTGCTGGAGCATGGATTAGGGTAAGGCTATAAACAATTGTTAAGGAGAACAGTGGCCTCAGTGGTTTTCAAATGGAATAAGTTTGGAAGCACCAGGACTTTTTCAAGAGCTGGCCATATGGGGCTGTTTTTAGAGAGTAGGCCAAGAACCCAGCAGTGACTATAGCAGAGCTTCTCTAAGAAACAGCGAACTCTAGTTTAGCCAAACACTAGGCACTGATCATTTGTCTATTAATGCGAGATAATGACAAGTCTTTGACCTGGCTAATATCATTTATCTAGTGAAACACAGTGCTGTCAGGATCTGCTCAGCAGCAGGGACAAGAAGAGTCAAATACCGTGAGGCCCTTGGAAAAAAAAATGCTTTCAATAGCAGAATGACCCAAAGCAAAATAGTCAAAACAATGCTGGAGTGACATCAAGGCAAGTCTCTGACTGTTCTTGACTGGAATTCAACCCAATATAACATCTTTAGGAGTTCATCTACTCTTCCATCCAATCTGCAGGACTTAGAAGTGTCGTATAGGAAGAATTGAATAAATTGCTCAAAGGGTCAAAATGCTGAATTGAGTGCCAACAACTGTATACAATAAAGCATGCAAAAACTGAAACAGGTCTGACTGCATTCTAAAGGGGCAGTGGCATTTAATAAAAACTGTGTAACCAAATTTGACTGATTTCCAGTAAAAAAAAATGAAAATGAAAATAAAAACATAAACGTTTTCTGGCTTGTATTCTGGTCAGTGTGCCTTGGACAGACAGTGTGGTTTCAAATATGCATATAGTAACATCCATCATTACCAAAAGAAACAACAGGCATCGCTGGGTTGTTTTTCAGAATATCCTGGTTGTGTTTTTAATGTCTATAAAAAATGGTGGTTCTCAGAGCTCAGGCTTTAATAATGGCTCCTTTCTGGCAAGGCATGCAGTTTCCCAACAGTCCACTCTGCTGGGGCTTGCTGCAGGCTGTGCTGTGTTGATAATAAATTTTGCTGATGAGTGTAGATTGCGCTCACCACTGATCTTCTTATTGTGCTGGCACATTTTTATTCCTGTGTTTGTATGTTTGTGCTATTTACATTTACATTGCATGAAAAGTCTTTAAAGTGAGCGTGACTCCCCTGCTGCTTTATGTTCTGTCTCTCTAGATTCCTCGCTACATTCTTACTCTTCACGAACTTCTGGCCCACACACCCCATGAACACATAGAGAGAAATAGTCTGGACTATGCCAAATCTAAGTTGGAGGAGCTTTCCAGGTACAGCTATTCATCAAGACCAAGAAACATATGGTATCTCATATGAGTAAGATACCACTTTACAAAATGATGGGTTTGGTTTCAGAAGCTGGAGATGTAACTCAAGTCAGGTTCTTGAACTAAAAATAAGTGAATGTTAATACCTGTCTTTATGTCTTTATAGTCTATATGAACACAGAAAATATCATATTATTAAAATAGTCAGTAAATATAAACAGATACATATTTCTTACTTTATGCATATATAGGCACCTTTTTATCTTATGAAGCATAAGACTTATTGTGTTTAATGTGTAAGATCTAAATGACAATGATGAAATGTCCCTTTTCTTAGAATAATGCATGATGAAGTGAGCGAGACTGAGAACATCAGGAAAAACTTGGCAATAGAGCGCATGATCGTTGAGGGCTGCGAGATTCTCCTTGACACCAGCCAGACATTTGTAAGACAAGGTAACTCCCATCTTTAAGTGTTGTACTTTGGATCCCAGAGGAAAGCAGAGTCACAATAGAGAGGAATGTCTTGTCCCTCTGCATTTTTGACAGCCAGATTCTACATTTTCTGCAATGCCGAGCATGGCGTAGAGGTGATCATATTGGGAAAAAAAAAACGAATCACCTCTCTTTCTGAGAAACAACACATTTCTTACTAGGAGAGTTTTTAATTTCCAAGATAGGTCTGTTACAAACTGATGAAACTGGAACTGTAAATGTGAAATGTCCCCAACAGGCTGTGATGGATGAGGAAAGAGAAAACAGAAATGGTACACCAGTTAATCCTTAGTATATAATATGGCTGTAAACATATTCATGTATTGAAGAAAGCAAGACAAGCTATTTGATTTATTTGGTTTCTCTGCAGATGCCTTGCTCTTTTTTGCTTTTCCATTTTTATCTATATAAAGGGTGCAATTTGTGAATGTTTTGTTTGTTTGTTTTGTTTTCTTTCTATGAAAAAAAAGTCAGGAACCATAGTGGTCCTACAGTATATACTCTAAAGCCCATTAGAATATATTTTATTTATTATTGATCTCAATGTAGCATTCATAGAATGTATAAGAACTTCAGTTACGTAAGTTCAAAACTTAAACATATAACCACAATAATTACAAGAAGATTGTAAAATGTAATTATTTCTTCTTAACTGCATATTTACACCTAATACTAAAAAAAGTTAAATGTTATTTTAATAATCCACAATTATATCTCCCTTTCACACAGCGCCATTCAGTCAGGTGTACCACTTAACCTCAATATCCCTATTTAATTCTCATAATCAGAGACAGGGTTTTTTTTTAAGGGGTTGGAAAAAAACCCAGCTCCAACTTGCTCTGCATCTAACCTCGAAGAAAGGGTTCAGTAGCAGAGATATGAGATATTGAGATATTTGAACCCCAATGTCCTCTCTGTAGGAGGGAGGAGAGTTGGGTACCCAGAGGTAAGTGGATTCTAGGGTGAAACCGGGTACCATTTGGGTAAGGAGGGATAAAGCGAGAGCTCACTCAAAAGACTGGCTGCCTGTCTAGGATGTACCCTGCTTCTCACATTATGACAGCTGGAATAAGCTCCAGCGTGTCCCCCCTCATTTACTCACACCTGTAATTCTGCGGACAGTGAACAGAACCCATGCTCTGTTTACTGAGATCAACAGCAGACTTTCGGAGTTTAAGAGTCAATAAATATATGAAAATGACTCTATTCTGTAATGTGTTTCACGCCTTCATGGAAGCAAGTTCTAATTTGTGATGCAGTGAATGACAGTCAGGTTAGGGTGCATCTTTTCAGACAGGAGTGTAGCTGCAACATCAGTTGCAAAGCCAACTATTTCTTCAGAGACACTCTCCATAGCAAAAATGTCTAACTGCAGAATGTCACAGACAGCAGTCTCCTAGTACAACTATAATTTGGTGAGTAGAAATAAGAAGCTGCAGAACTCAACTTTGTAGGGAAATCTGATGTAGATGATCAGATGTGTGCATGTGAAGGAATAGTTCTAGGATTTTTAAATTATTTTTTGCAAGGCCCCTGTGAAATCTGCCCATATGAATGTGTTCCTTTTTTATTTAGCAAGCAGTAGTTTTCACACAGAAACATTGTTTTGTGGGATAAGGAAACGTTTGAAACAGAATGGGATCTGGATCATGCCCATGTCATCTCTATTGTCACAGGAGTGACAATGTCATTTCTAATTTGATTGTTGTTTTCACTGTATACTGTTTCAAAAACTGCACAAATATCAGAGGAAAGGGAGATCCATTTTTATCCCTACCGAGGATAAAGAATAATGTATCAGAAGCAGGGGCATGTAGACCAGAGGGGAGAAACAATTCACCCTGGCAAATCACACCTTGTCTGTATATACCTTTCCCTTGTTCCTTCTTCATTCATTGTGGACACACTTTTATTCCTACATACAGGGTCCCTCATCCAGGTGCCGATGAGCGAGAAGGGCAAGATCACCCGTGGGCGACTGGGCTCTCTGTCTCTAAAAAAGGAGGGGGAGAGGCAGTGCTTTCTATTTTCCAAGCATTTAATCATCTGCACCAGGGGGTCTGGGGGCAAGCTTCATCTCACCAAGGTGGGTCTGCGCTGCTGAGCTGGCAGTGTAACTGCCCCTCATTTCTAACATTGCAACTTTACAGAACCCTGGATTATTTGAACTGAATCAAACAAAGTAGCTGACAGTAGATGAAAGATTCAGAGTTAGAAGTAACATGGCTTTTATCAGTGAAAATGACCAATGGAGCTACATTTGATCAAACAAGTCTACACATATACTGTAAGCTCATTAACATGTTTAAAGCAGCTGCTGGCTGGTGCCACTTTGATTTGTATAATGAAAACAATGGTGTCTTTAAATCCCACATTGCTCTATATTATATTTGTGGATTGTTCTCTGAGATCCAAGTCCAAATATATTTGTTTTTTTCCAAAAAACACTTGCATATTTTTCCAGTAAAAACAGGGTCTAATTTAAATGTTTCAAAAATTGTACAACCCCAATTCCAAAATGGTTGGGACACTGTGTAAAATATAAATAAAAACACAGTGTAACTGATATGAAAATCAGTTATATTGTGTAACAACATCAGTTGGCAACAACATGTCTCAAAAAAGTCAGGACAAAGGCAACAAAAGGATCGAAAAGTAAGTGGTACTAAAAAGAAAAAGCTGGAGGAACATGTTGCAACTATTTAAGTTAATTGGCAACAGGCTAGTAATGTGATTAGGTATAAAAAGAGCACATTAAAGAGACAGAGTCTCTCAGAAGTAAAGATGTGCTGAGGTTCAAAAACCTGCCCGAAACTGTCTCAACCTGGGAAGCATTTTCAGAACATAAAATTGCAAAGACTTTGAATGGTCCATCATCTACAGTACATAATATCATCAAAAGATTCAATTCAGTAACACTTCCAGAAATCATTGTCTATGACCACAGTTCCCTTACCATCCACAAACGCAGGTTAAAGGTCTGTGACACAAAGAAGAAGCCTTATGAAACGCAGCTGTCTTCTCTGAGCCAAAGCTCATTCAAAATGGTCTGAGGCAAAGTGGAAAATTGTTCTGTGGTCAGATGACTCATAATTTGAAATTCTTATTGGAAATCATGGATGCCTTGTCCTCCAGATTAAAGAGGAGAGGGACCATACAGATTGTTATCAGCACTCAGTTCAAAAGCCTGCATCTCTAATGGTATAGAGGTGCATTAGTGCCTATGGTACTGGTATCTTGTACATCTGGAAAGGCACGATCAGTGCTGAAAGGTATATACAGGTTTTAGAGCAACATATGCTCTCCTCTAGACCACATCTTTTTCAGGAAAGGCCTTGCATATTTCAGCAAGACAATACTAAACCCCAGACTGCAGCTATTCCAACAGCATGGCTTCATAGTAAAAGAGTATAGGTGCTGGACCGGCCTGCCTGCAGTCTAGACCTTTCACCAATTGGAAACATTTTGTGCATCATGAAACACAAAATACCACAAAGAAGGCCCGGGACTGTTGAGCAACTAGAATCCTATGTCTGTAAAGAATGGGACAACATTCCTCTCCCAAAGGTCCAGCAGCTGGTCTCGGAAAGTGTTTATAGACTGTTGTTAAAGGAAGAGGAGATGCTACACAGTGGTAAACATGTCCCTGTCCTAACTTTTTTAGATCTGTCGCTGCCATCAAATTCAAGATGAGCTAGTATTTTCCATGAAACAGTAAAATGTCTCATTTTCAACATTTGATATGTTTTCTATGAATAAATTATTGGTTTATGAGATTTGCCAATCATTACATTGTTTTATTTATATTTCAAGTAGCATCCCAACCTTTTTGGAATTGGGTTTTAATTTATGCATAAATGATTTAAATATTATTAGCCTCTATTAATATCTGCCTACAGTAACATGTAACAGTTTATGTTTAAAAAGTGCATAAAGTTTATCAATCTGCACTAAACTGAAATGTCATCTGCATCGCTGTAACTGTTCACAAGTCCAGTGCGATCTAGGAATAAAAACAAACTTCCTTTTATTTATTTATGCATACATAACCCAAAAACATTCTTAATAGCATAAGCTAACAGGAAGATGTCCTAAATAACATCATATGTTCATTTCTGGGGACTTAATATGTTTTGCCAAAGATTCTAAAGTTGAGGCATTGAAACTGTATTTCATCCTTTAAAAATTTAGCTCTTGAATAATTTCAGTTTCACTTCCCACCATTCAGTTTCAGTTCTATACTTCAATTTCAGTTCTTAAATTCAGTTTTTTGGGTCACACATCCAGGTACTTTGAGAGAGCCACAGAGTCATCGAGCACAGATTGATAGAACTTGATAGTACCCGGATAGTACCCGGATGTGGCTAATTAACAAATTAGGCTAAAGGTGATATTAAAAAAAAAATCCCTACTCACCCCATGGATGGTCTTTTGTCCTTCTCAAGCTTGGGTCCTCTACCAGAGGCTGGGAGCTTGAGTGTGCAGTATCTTAGCCATTTGTTTCGCTGTGTTTCACCGATTTAGAGTGTTTCTTTGGTTTGACAGCTGTAGGCAGTTTGGTGCTAAACAAAGTATATATGTTGCATCGTTATTCTTCAACAATGTTGGGTTGTGAATAGAGAGAGATTTGGATAGTGTTGGTGAGTTTGGGGATGTTTGGCAATTTTGACGGTGGAGATCCAGAAGTATTAATGTCATGGTCCCTGGCCGGCCTGGTGCAGTTGCCTCTTCCGAGCTCCCTCTCCTCCTCCTTGTTGTGGAAAGTTTTCCTTGTGTATGTTCTAACTATGCCTGATTTCAGGAGCAGGTGTGTCCAGCTGTGGCTGCACCTTTGCACACCTGTTTCCTGTGGAGTGGATTGGCGAAGGGGTATTTAGACTGACCTGAGACATCCACTCATCGCCAGACTGTACTCGAACTGCAGTAAGCCTCTCGGCCAGATATTCAGCCTCTTAGTACTACCTGTAGCCTTACCTCATTCCCCACGTCTGCCTGACCCCTTGTTTCTGTCTTCCCAGCACAGACCTGCACTGGACCCCTTTTGGAAGCCCAGGATTTTTCGTTGGAGCACTCTTGGAATTATCTTTTCTTTTGGAGCCCCAGGACCTTGGATATTCTTTGTGAGCAGTGGAGAACAGACCTGCACAGCACCTGAGCACCAGAGACTTGTACAACACCTTGCACTTTCACTCTGTTCCCCTGCAACTGACTGTAAATAAAGACTCTGTAACAACCGCATCCTGCATCTTGCAATAACAATTACATGTGGAGTTACTCTTGAAACTTCAGTTGTTTTGTCCGGTCACACTCTGCCTTTCTTTCTGTCTCAGAGGTATTTAAGAGAACAGCATTTGGCAAAACAAGAGGACCCCCTGAAATACTGGGCTGCACGCAAGGCATTACACCCAACATTATGGCAATTCGCCTGCAAGTATCTGTGCATTCCAGCATCATCCATGTGAAAAATATTTTCTTAAACTGGGGAACTGGTGAGCCAGAAGAGGAGCAGACTGAAGCCTGCCACAGTAGAGAAAATATTATTTCTGAATTAAAACCTGTGAAGAACAAAACTTTTCTCACCTTGCTTCTGTGAATAAACATTCCTGATGGACCCTACAAGTCCCCAAATGACCAATGCACTGGTATCTTTAAAGGTTTTTCTTTTTTTTTTTTTTTTAAAAACACTGGACTAAAATACAAAACACCTCCAAATTTTTTCTGTGTTCATCCAAACACCATAATCAGTCACAAAGCTGCAGCGGGAAGGATCTCTGGTCTTGCTGTATGTATAGACATTTAGTCCACTTTTAAAATCAACATTTCTAAATGAACATGAATCAACATTTTACCCTTCACAGTCTGTCATTTAGTTATTCTTTATTTTAATCTGCACTGTTTTTGACAGTGTGGGTGAGTGTGTGCTTTTTTAAACAAATGTCTTACTTTTTTAATAAAGAATTCCCTTGTACTTCTGTTGCAGTGTCTAATTGTCATAATTGTCATATTATTATGTCACATTATTTTATTGTCATAGTATAAATTAAAAAAGACATCAGCAGATTAAATGACCACACAGTCTTTTCTGAACTTTTATTGTTGACATGCGGTTGAAACAGTGTCAGTGCTTCAGTTGTGCACTTGGGAGGTTGGTTGCTATGGTGTCCATTGGCCACAAGATGTCACTGCTCTTAATTAGACTGAAGCCTCAAAGCTCTGAATCTTTTTCAGCACAATTAGAAGGAAAGCCTCAGAGCTTCATGAGGCTTCACCTGCCCAACACTACATTCCAGCAGCGACTGGAGGAAACTGACAGGCTTAATTAGCACAGGTGGTGATAATGGTTCCCAGGTGTGCCAGCATGCTCCGCCTCAGCCACACCTTCACCTGGAGAGCTAAGCATAATAATTGAGATCCACACCCAACCCAGACAGAAAAAGAGGAAAGGCAGAGCAGCAAGGGTAGAAAAGATGGAAAGGCAGGCCGCTTAGGACCTGCAGGGCAGGGAACCCTGACACATCTTATTTAGCTGAAGTTCAAGATCCTTTATAGTTACCTGGAATTTGCTGACAGAGGCTATCTCTGCCAGTAATATCACTCTGCTGGGGTGAAAGACTGTAAAGAGCCTGAATCCATGGTTACTCGGAATAAAAATGTTACTGGTATTACACTCATTTTCTGTAATTAAGCAAAGTTCTGGTATACATTAGATGTTTTCTTATATAAGATCTTTATGTACAAGTTACTAGTTTTGCTCTTTACACTACAGAAGTGATCATAGGGGGCAGGAGAAAGGAATGAGAAGAGCACTGCCATGCCACAGCTTTTAAGTTAGCTCGCTGACAACATCACAATTCACTAGAATCACTTACAGGACACTTTTTAACCTTGAGAGCAAGCTCACTTACAAAGATCACCAGATGGCAATGCATATTCTAGAAAAAAAAAGCAGATATTATAGGAAATATTATAAAAATTCAACAAAACACTAAAAGCAAATACAATGCAAAGGCATCACTATAAGAGATAGAGCCAATTCAAATTAAAACAAGTGCACTCATTTCCTTTCTTTGATACAATTAAATTGATTAAAAGAGATTTGTTTCTTGAACTTTAAAAGCTTCTGCTGATTCTTTTCACTTGTACAAAGCAAAGTAAAAGGAATCTAATTTTCAGTATTAATCTGATGATTTTCTAGTGTAGCATGAAGTTATAATGCAGACCCCAGAAGTTTGCTAATCATCGGCCACTTGATGAATGCAAGTCTGATATTCACTCTCCTTTTAATTGTGTTTTTCATCTCCACTTCCTTAGAGAAAAATGAGAAATATCTTCAGCTGCTAAATGCTGCCCTACATTCACCAGCTAATTGATCATATCGTCTGCTTTTCCCAGCTGTGCAGTGTACTTTGTAAAGACTTTTTAATGAACTCCATTGTTAATATGAAAATATAGATTATAGCTGCTTTAAGATGTTTAGGGTTACTTTGGAATTGCTAAAAACATTTCCATAAGCCAAATCCACTTTGTGTAATATTTTGTCATTAGTTAGGGTTTCCTGCAGATAGTACAGGACTTAGGTCATTTCACAAAAACAGGAAGGGTACTGCCTCATTTTGAATCAGTGTCAAACTCCTTGGGATGGCAGATAGTGGACCCACTGGAGGAACACTCTCCAAACAGGTGGACCACAATCAACAAAATGTAAAAATGGAGGAGGTAAAATGACTGAAGAAGCCAGTTACAGAGTTTAAGGGACCTCCAGAGCTATTACTGCAGGCAGTGTGGTATAATATTTAATTCTCCCTCGTTAATTTAACATCAGTGTTTCCTGGTCATCTTATTGAGTTAGCCGATGCCATTGGAGGAGTGTGAGACAATCAGTATGTTGTAGCATGTTACTGATAAGATCTTTACTGATTTGCTAAACAGGATTAAGTCACCTCCTTACACTAAAAGGACAAAAGCATTGAGCCACCTAGACATTATGAGAAAGCCGCAATACGCTTAACTCCATTAGTCTTAAAGACGTGCAGGGTGTCGTATCTAAGTGAAATGTAAAAGCATTGAAAATACTCACTGATGAGTATACTTCACAGTATTTAAAAATGGAAAAATATACACACTTTTGCCTTTTACATCTACAGGAGCTTTTATAACATCCCGTGCTAAATCCATATGCATTAATAAATGCGCTCCCTAGAGCTTTGACTCTTCTTGGTAGGCATTCTGCAAGATCATGGAGTGTGTCTGTGGTAATTTTTGACATTCATACAGAAGGGCATTTTTGAGGTCAGACACTGATGTTGGACAAGAGGGGCTGACACCCAATCTCTATTCTAACCCATCCCAAAGGTGTTTGATAGGGTTGAAATCAGGGCTGGAACTGAAGGGCCCAGGCCACCCCCAGAAACACAACCCATAGCACAATGCAGTCAGGCAGGTAATGTTCTTCTGGCATTTGCCGAAGCCAGACTCATCTAGTTAGAGCAGCATCATTTGTCATGCCACAAAACATATTTCTACTAATCTAAAGTGCTTTACACCTCTCCATGTGATGCTTGGCATTGTGCTCAGTGATAAGTTAGGGCAGCTGTGCAGCCATTAAAACCCATGCCATGAAGCTTCCAGCACACAGTTTTTATGCTGATGTCAGTACTAGAGGAGGTGTGTAACTGCAGTTATTGAGTCAGCAAAGTGCTGCCAACTCTTACCCACTCAGCAACCCCACTCTGTAGCTTTTTGTGGTCTGCCACTTTGTGGCTGAGATGCTGCGGTTCCTAAACGCTTTCACCTTGCAATAATATCACTTACAGTTGATTGTAGAATATCAAGAAGGGAAGAAATTTTATGAACTCACTTAACGTAACAGTGGCACCCAATTACAGTACCACACTTTATTCAGTGAGCTATTAAAAATTACTCTTTTTTTAACAAATAAATAACCTGACTACGTGGCTAGGCACTCGATGTTAATGGAACACCTGAATTCAATCTAGTGCATGTTCAGATTTTACCTTAACCTGCTTCGGTCTCTGGCATCTCCACGGTTTTAGCATCATCTATAACAGAATGGTTGAAGTTCATTATTTTAAAATAAGTCAATTCGGATGTTAATTTGTTGAAAATAACATTTAAAAGAGTGTCTTCATTAGCTCTGTTTCCATCGAAATTCAAAACACCTCTGAGCTCCTCCCTCGATGCGTCAACTCTTCCATCTGTAGTATGCTCGTGGCAACATTAGAAACAGCTCTCAATATGATGCATGTCAAATTCAGCCTTAATGAGTTTTGGCCTTATGTCAGACCCTGATTTAAAGTCACACAGTATGTTCTTCTAAAGGCATCATTTACAAACAATTAAAAGAAAACATCCTGGAGGAGGGAACAGATGGGTTACATAAGCCAGAGTTTCCAAGGGCAAGCTTTTTAGTAGTCTCTGTTTAGTTCCACCATTTATGATCCATGGAATCTTCGGAACCTTTTTTAAACAGTAATTTATGGCCCTCAATAATGCTGGCAAGTAAAAATATATTTCATGCCACAGAATTAAACTTGAACCACGAAGCATTTAGACTATGAGCTGCTCCTTGTCGTGACTGTTTAAATATTTATAGCCATCTGAGTTTCTTGTTGGATTCCCAGTCCACATAAACTAAAAGGTGCTTGCGTGTTTCTTTTTCTGTTAAACTGACTCATTTAACAAAGCCTCACTGTGTGACTACACTGCAGAGGATGCTACAGAAAGTCATGCCACAGGACCCCTGGCTGTGCCAAAAATGAATCAAGGTGAGGCCTCAAACTTTGTGAAGTTTGCGGGGGATGAGGTGTGGTATGTGGGTGCGAAGCAGGGTGGCTGCTGGGTGTTAGGTCGTGGGAAGTGCAGGCTGGACAGGTTCCCCACTGCCAGAAATAATGTTACGTATGCAAAACAAAGTGGAAGCCAGCTGAGCTTTTTCAGAGTTTATTGATTAACACATTTTTTAATTTGTTAGAAAACTGCAATTATCTGCTTTTTCTTTTTTACATCGGCCAGCTTTAATCACTTACCTCCTCTAATTTCTCTGTGTACAGTATTCGTGTCTTGTACAATGCTTTTGCACTCACTGGCAGATGTTTTTTGACCACTGAGGAGTGATATGTTTTCACCTTATAGACTGAAGGTTTTGCTTTGTATTATAGGCCTTGTCTGAGTGATGTGTAATGATATTTATTAGGGGTGAGGGATGACATGAAAGGTGCTGCTTTGACTCCTTATTATGGCCTTACAGAAACATTTCTGCATTTGCTTTTGCAGTGCATATGAGTTAGTGTATGCTCCTGTACTTCTCTGCCTACAATTACCTCTTGCTCGTTAATGCTCTGTGTGATATCTGACTAATGACATGCCCTGCACTCTCACGTCTCTCTCACACTGCCACCTCTCCAAGATTAGATTTCATATTGACGGAAAACCTGCTATTGAGCTTCAGCATCTGAGGAGGAAGGAAAACAGCACATGGAAATAGCACAGGCAGTGTCAACATGTCTGCCTGGCTGCCTCTGTAGATGTATTGTTTTCATTATACCACTGCGGCTTAAAATGCAATCTGGAATTTATTTGGCCATTTAAGGTTTAGCTGTATTCAAATAGGACTTTGGCTGAATAATAGGCTTATATGGATTTTATTTAAAATCATAATAGGATGGCACCAGAAAATGTCAACAAGCTGTAAGACACCTAATACTTGTCCTATCAGTCTTGTTTAGCTCTTACGTAGCTATACCAGTGGAAAATTTAGACTGCAGATGCAACCATGTGAAACTGACCTTTAAGCTCAAGAGCCATTTGTTAAAAAAGCATTTCAGATAAAGTAATGTGTAAAGCCAATTCCAAAAAGGTTGGGATGCTGTGTAAAATATAAATTAAAAACACAGTGCAATGATTTGCAAATCTTATCCACCAATATTTTATTTACAAAAGAACATAGAAAACATATCAACTACTTCATGAATTTGATGGCAGCAACACTTCTCACAGTTTGGGACAGGGTCATGTTTCCGACTGTGTAGCGTCCCCTGTTCTTCAACAACAGTCTGCAAACATCTGGGAACTGAGGAGATGAGCTGTTGGACCTTTGGGAGAGGTATGTTGGCCGACTGTTGTCTGGTATAGGATTCTGGTTTGGTCTTCTATGTCGTATTTTACATTTTATGATGTGCCAAATGTGTTCAGTTGGTGAAAGGTCTGGACTGCAGGCAGGCCCGTCCAGCACCTGGACTTTTCTACTATGAAGCCATGCTGTTGTAATAGCTGCAGTATGTGATTTAGCATGGTCTTGCTGAAATATGCAAGGCCTTCCCTGAAAAAGACATCATCTAGAGAGGTGTATATGTTGCTCTTAAACTTGAATATACCTTTCAGCATTGAGGGTGCCTTTCGAGATGTGCAAGTTGCCAGTACCATAGGTACTAATGCACCCAGGGATGCAGGCTTTTGAACTGAGTTCTGATAACCAGCTGTATGGTCACTTCCTCTTTAGTCTGGAGGATGCTCTGGAGGACACGTATTTCCCAAAAGAATTTCAAATTTCAATTCATCTGACCACAAAACAGTTTTCTAGTTTGCCTCGGTCCATTTTAAGTTAGCTTTGGCCTAGAGGAGACAGAAACATTTTTAGATCATATTCATGTATGATGGAGCTTTAATCTGCATTTGTGGATGGTACGGCCAACTGTCTTCACAGAAAATGATTTCTGTGTTCCTGAGCATATGCAATGATTTCCATGACAGAATCATGTGTATTTGCAATGCAGAACCGCCTGAGGACTCGGAATTAACGAACATTCAGTATTTGTTTTTGGCCATGTTCCTTGCACGGACAGATTTCTCCAGATTCTCAGAATCTTTTAATGATATTGTGTTCAAATTCTTGACAATTTTACATTGAGGAACATTTTTGTGAAATTGCTCCACAATTTGTAGACACATTTTTGCTGAATCTCTGCTCATTTTTATTACTGAGAGACTCTGCCTTTCTAAGGTGCACCCAGTCAGATTACTGGCCTGTTGCCATTTAACTTAATTAGTTGTAAAATGTTCCTTCACCTGTTTCTTTCTCTTACCACATACTTTTGTTGCTATTGTCTCAACTTTTTTGAGACATACTGCCACCATCAAATTTAAGGTGAGCTAGTGTTTTAATGAAATTGTTCCAACCTTTTTAGAATTGTGGCTGAATAAACAAATTGACTGCCATAAATTACACTGATATTTTGCCCCCTTGCAAAATTAGCCTAAATACCACTAACTTTGCCTAATAGCTAAATTGTTGTTTTTGAAAATGCTCGGTATATGGGTGGAATAAAAGAATAAATGAGGAATTATAGCAAAAAAGATTGTATTGTGTAAAAAGCTCCCGATATAAGCTATGTGGGTCTTTTTTTCACTCATGTCAAAGTTTACAATGGATGGATGAAGTGGAACGATCCGTCTGGTCCCGAAAAGAGAGGAAAAAAAATATTAGGAGAGTAAACTGTGTGGATAGCAATCAAAACATCTCTTGGTCGGTCTGCCTCGATTGCATGCCAGCAAAGGCCCTGTTCTGTGACTTTGTGCCTGAGAAAAAGTGAGAGCGAAATGCAGCGATTTGTTATGTTTGATAAACGCCAACTGTTAACACTGTTTATAAACAGCAGCTTTGAGAAGATAACCGTTTTGCACGAGAACATGCTTTCATATGCACATGCATAAAATGAAACTAGCAGCAGCAGAAAAGTGTTTAATTTTTTATGTTTCTACATTCTATATTTTCTGCAGTTTTTATGTTATTTTTTATCTTAAGATGCTCTCTCTTTCTCTCTTTCTCTCTCTGTCAGGCGTATGTGTGTTGCAATGACACATGGTTTAAGTGACTCAAAAGTCATGTAGGAAGGCCCCTTAGTAGAGTTTTGCTCAGGGATCAAGCGTGTTATTTAATAAAATTAATAGGTATTTAAATTTCATTACCATAAGTGTTGCTAGTTTTTGTTACAAATGTGATAAGGATAACAGTTAACAACAGTGTGAAGCAATATTTGATAATTAAGGGAAACTTTTACAGGGTCACTTGTAAAAATGAGATGCTGCTGATGAATTACCAGTGTTGCCAGGCCATTCCAGGTCTAATCCAGCCTGACATGTGAATTGTTTTTGAAATGAGTCTTCGATGGGCATCATAGTATGCATCTGGAAGACTCACTGGCTACTTCATTAGGTTTGCCTTTTCAACTGCCCATTAATGCAAATATCTTATCAGCTCGTAACATAGCAGTAACTCAATATATTTAGGCATGTAGACATGGTCAAGACTAGCTGCTGAAGTTCAAACTAAGCATCAGAATGTAGAAGCAAGTTGATTTAAATTACTTTGAATGTGGCATGGTTCTTGGGTGTGAGTATTTCAGAAACAGCTGCTGTACTAGTATTTTCCTACACAACCATCTCTAGGGTTTAGATTGAATTTTCAAAACAAAAGAAAATATCCAGAGAACAGCAGTTCTCTGGCCTTGTTGATGCCAGAGGTCAGAGGAGAATGAACTACTTGTTACAGCCAAGGTATGCAGAAAAGCATCTCTGAATGCACACGTTGACCCTTAAAGCAGATCAGCTACAGCAGCAGAAGACCACATCAAGTGCCACTCCTGTCCGCTAAGAACTGGAAACTGAGGCTACGGTTCACACAGATTCGCCAAAAGTCAACAATGTAAGATTGGAATAATGTTCCCAGTGTCTGATGAGCCTTGATAACTGCTGCAACATTCAGATAGCAGGAAGAGAACATCCATCTTGCCTTATATCAGCGGTTCGAGTTGTTGTTTGTGGTGTGATGGTGTTTGGGATCTTTCTTGGAACACTTTGGACCCCTTAGTACAAATTGAGTAGCGTTTAAACACCACAACCTGCCTGAGTATTTTTGCTGACCATGTCCATCCCTTTGTGACCACAATGTACTCATTTTCTGATGGCTGCTTCCAGCAGGAAACTATACATTATCACAAAGCTCAAATGATCTAACATGACAGTTCACTTTACTCAAATGACCTCCCTAGTCACTAGATCTTTATCCAATAGAACACCTTTGGGATGTGGTGGAATGGAGAATTTACATCATGGATGTGCAACACATAAATATACCTACATTACAGGATGCTGTCATGTAAGCATATACAACATTCTCTAAGGAATGATTCCAGAACCTTGTTGAATCTATCCTATGAATAATTAATGCAGTTCTGGAAGCAAAAGGGGGTCCAACCCAGTACTGGCAATGTGTATCTAATGAAATGAGTATGTTATGATTTTGTTATCTATGTTTTTTTTTTCTTTTATAACAAAATTGGTTCATATTTTCATTTTGCCAGTGCTCCCTTTTTAATGAGCAAATAGTAGGTTATACATTTCTTGCACTTGTTTACCTATGAATATGGTGCCGAGAGTAACAGTTAATAACTAAAAAATCAGCATGTCATTGTGAGCAATTTAGCATTATGACATAGTGATTTGCTCACAGCAGTGCTGTGCCTAAGTATAGCCTCACAGAGAAACCAGCTTAATTGGATAAGAGAAAGAACTCTAACACAGATATCTCAAAACTTGGCCAAATAAAACCAAACCTAATCTGCGTGGCTTGAAAACACCAGAGGTAAGATGGAAATCAATATAGTCTTCCTTTGTAATTTGTGGGAATTAGAGGGAAATTTGGCAGCCCCGCAGTCCCCGTTGAGCTACTCAAAGCCACAATGTAATGATTTGGACTGAAACTGTTAAAACCATAAACATATTGCAAATGTTTTACCCACTGAGAAATTAGGCTTCCTAACACGGTAAACGACCTGCCTTTCCAAACAGAACTTGTTGTGGAGTATCTTCCTTAAATCAGCCGCAGACTTGACAGTGAAAGCTCAGCCAGTGTGTGAACAGAATGAAAGCACACAAGTGGGCAGCAGGGCTGACAGAGGAAAACAGCTGCAGAGCATCTGCACTACCCCTGCCTATCAGCAGGGGGCCACATTGTGCTTCAATATATCACCCCCTCCCCCATTTCCCCCTTCCCATAAGTCAGATAAACACACCATGAAAACAAGGCTCACCTCCCATCGACTGCTCTGTAAATGTATAGCTATGTAAGTGCCATTGAGAGTGTGTGATGAGAAGCATGTGGGGTGGAACAGACTGGGATGTATACGTTTCAAAAACGGAGTCTCAGATTTAGCTGGCCTCTTTGCAGATGGAGAAACACACGCCTCTGCTGTCTCGAAACACTCATTCTCCAACATGGCATCTCTGGTAATGGGAGATTAGCATAGAGAAAGGGAAAGAGAAAGCGAGAGGAGGTGAATGATGGGAGGAGTGAGTGGAAAAGTGCAAGGCAGATGGAAACAAGCAGCGGGAGGTTATACAGAAAGAGGGAAGGAGAAGAGATCAAGAGGCAGGAGCCCGCTGGATTTAAGTGCCCCGTTTATGATTCGCTATTGTAGCTTGATTACAGCAGGTGTGATGTGGGCAAAAGTATATGAACTGATGACACCTGATTTTGCACTATTTTGTTTTGCAAGACATTTAGTGCTGATATGCTCATGTATTGCACCATGACGTGTCATAAACATGATGACCTGTTGTTCATATGCTGATTTTTGTAAACACAGTAGAGAGTGAGATTTAAGGAGAATGGCTGCCTTTTTAGTGACTGGGTATTCAGGCAATGCAGTGCGCCAGAGAAGTGCACAGCTATCTGATTCCACTTAGCTTGGTGCTCCCTGTGCCAGTCAAATGCCAACAAATGCCAGTTCTTGCTCCCCTCCCTCTGACGGTCTCTTCCTTTCCTCCTCTCTCTCCTTGTCCTTATGCTGCAGGGATGCAAAATCTTCGGAACCGCTTGCCTGTGATGGACAGTAAGAAGAGTGCTGGAAGAGAAAGGCAGGAAAGAGAGGAAGCAAGGGGAGGAAAGTGCATGTAGAAAAGGGAAAAGACAGAGTGAAGTGGGAGTTAGCTGAGGTAAAGACAGAGGGAGGAGGATGGAGGAGAGAAAAAGACAGAAGGGAAGCTTTTTTTATATACCCACTGTGGTAATGAGACATTGCAAAAGGCAGACAGAATGACAGACAGTGAGAGAGCAAAAGAGGACAGCTGCTGGGAGAGAAACAAGAATGACAAAGGCTGAGAGGAAGAGTGAGAGCGAGGGAAACAGAAAGACAATAGCAGAAAGAAAGATCTACAGGAGAGAGACAGCTGTTGTTCAAGACCACAGAACAAAAAAAAAAAAAAAAAAAATGCACAGGCACTGAAAAGCAGGTCGGCTGCACAGCTCCAGCAGAACTTCTGTTTATACAAATAAAGCCTGGAAGGCTGTTTGAATGTCTGTGTCTATGTGTGTTTTGGTGTGTACATGCCTCTGCATGCATTTTTGTTTGTGGAAGCATATGCACTGACTTTTTCCTTGTGTCTGCATGTGTGTGTGCATGGCGAAAACCATGAATTATAATTGTCACATGCATACATCTGAGTCTGGGTGGGCTATGTGAGGAGGAGCAGCTGTGTCTCTGAAAGCTGGCCCCGTGTTGAAATCATACAAGCCAGACAACTGTGCTCAAGTGCTCCTTCCGAGGCCCAAGGCAAGAAAATATAAAGCTCAGCACAACTGCATTAGCTTGTGTGACTGTATTTGTGCATCAAGCACAAACAGAGTGCTTGTGCGATTTGGAGAATAGTGCTGCTCTTTTCTGGATGCAACGGGGCTGTGTTTAAGCATCGCTTCCTCTTGTTTATGCCATGGGCGATGCGTTGTCCATGGAAAAGAATCCTAGCCAACTTTGCTGATGCAAGGTCAAACACGCAGGCATGAGCCCCGAGTTGCTTTGTAACAGATGTTACCCCCGCACACACCTCCACTCTGCCCCTTTCTGCCTCACGCCCAAACACCACACAGATCTCTTGCTTATATGATAGCACTGCATTGGGTTGAGTCTGATCAAATTCAGATGACAGACTGCACGGATTTCACTCCTGGACCAAAAATATACCTTTAGGTATTAACCAATCCCCCGCATCTAAAGACATAACAGACGCTGGTCCCACACACGGTCTCCTCTCGCACATAAAAATGGGTAAAACCAAGTGCAGACAATTCATTTTTTTTTTAACAATTTAGCCAGATTTTTCTGTGGATGTCTGAACAGGGGGACAATCTGATTCTGTTAGTCCTGCGTCCTTTATGAGATTGGTTTAAAGTAAAGTTTTCAAGTTGGGTATTCCAATATGTCTGTCAGGCTAAATCAATTCAAAACAAATAAAATCAGTCAATGAATGAATGAATGAATGAACGAATGAATCAATCAATCAATCAGAAAAATGTGCACATAAAGGTTTTTAATGAGGACAAATATAAAAAATGAAATGGCTTTCAAGACATTGTGCCACTCATTAAAATCAGAACAAAGACCAAGGACACATTAAATAGCAGTCCTAATTAACTGGTGCAACTAACGAGACTGATGCAGCGCTGTTTTGGTGTTTATCTCCTTCTTGAATGTAGCTTCCCTCTCAGAGTGATTTATGCATTAACACAATCTTTACGCCTACTGTTATTGCTACTGTAAAGATAATACACCTTCAATGTGACTTGAATACAAAATGCCTGTATAGCAGACTCAATACATATTTTCTAACCATGTGCATTACATCACCGTGTTTGTAGGTGTTGTGAATTAGCTTAGTCAATACCACAGTTGTTTTTCATGGTCCTTCAGAACATACAAGTTCAACACTGGTGTTTTCAGCTACTACAGCAACACAGTGTCCATTTAACATCCATGTATTCTGCTAAAATGCCCTTCTGCGAGACATTAACCTTGAACCTCCATGCTCAATACAGGAGTAGGATAGTTTTTAAAGAAAACTACAAATACAAGGTGCACACTGTCACTTAAAGCTTGATTAATCATGTACTTACTTTAAATGTTTAAAAAGTAGAAATAAAATTCATCTTGCGTTTCACCTTTAATCTACCTGAATTATTTAAACACTAGTTATGTTACTTGTTTCCTGCTAGTAAACACTAGCAGGAAACAAGTAACATTTTCCTGTATCATGGCCTTACTGGTCTAAAAACTTGGTCAAACTATAGAAGAACACATGCAAGATTTTAATTAGATAAAAAAAAATCAGCTTTTACGCTGCCTGTCTTCTACCAGCTTGATAAAATGGAACCTTACCATTAATTCACATTTCAAACTCTCCAGCCAACATCAACTCAGAAATTTATACAAAAAAAAGCATATGAATTCTAGGCCATCCTCTCAATTTACAAAAACCCTTCACTCCATCACTCTTAAAATCAATACTTCGAGATCAATAAGTTGAAGCGAATAAGGGTGGAAGAGAGCTGGGCTTCGAGAGTCAAAACTTAAATGAGGTTCTGTTTCAATCCCATAGAAAAAATAAAATAAAAATTGATGGATATAACCCCTACCAAAAGCTAGACATTCCAACCACATTCATTAAAGTTTAATCATAGGCTGCTATTTCCTCATGATTATGAATGAAGTACCTGTAGATGCAATAAAGAGAAAAGAATAGTTGAAACAGCTGCATACTGATACACACTTATACACCCTTGTGTTGATAGTCGCTTTTCTCTTGACACAGTGACATGGTATTGACTAACTCTACAAATCATGAAGAAAGTAAAGTTTATCTGCTGTTCAATAAGATGTTAGAACAGTTAAGAAATGTTATCTCAGTCAAATTAAAGGTAGTTTAATCTTTGGTGCCAGTCACTGCTGGCAGCTTTCTCAAAAAGCAGCCAACCTCATGGGGACTGTGTGCAGTGTCTTTTGTGAATGTTTAGTATGACAAAAAGTGTCTCACTAAATTACTATGGCCCAGGATCACCATGGAATGTTTTCAACACCTTGTTGAATGCATGCTCCAGAAAACTGAGAAGGCTGTAGAAGCATAAACACACTCTTCCAGCTGGGTAATTTTCTGGGTCCCATAGTTTCCTAAACCTCTTAGATAGGAAGTGATGTGAAACTACAAGGACATTCCTAGAGAGGACTGTGTAAGTTGGTACTAATTACAGGGTAAATGAAGATAGTATTTCAGTGGTTACGCTTGGAATTAACTCAAATTACTATTTGGCATAGCCTAGAGTCTTTTCTTTCTGTGCACAGCAGGAATTTTTAGATGTTCAGCTATATACAAATGTTCCCTTGTGCTTGTGAATTATTGGCAACTATTTCACCAAATAAAAACCCCACTACCGAAAAAGTCTGGATATTTCCCAAAATGCAATGAAAACAAAAATCTTTGATATTTTAACTTACAATAACGTTTAACTGAAAAAAGTACAATAGAAATTTTTTAACAACTTAATTGCATTTTGTAAATATACACAAATTTAGAATTTAATGGCTGCAACAAACTCAACATCGACAGAAGTTGGGACAAAGTTAAAATGAAACTGGAAAGTGCACAAAATATTAAAGTAACAGATTTGGAAGGATCCACATTATGCAGGTGAGGCATTGAGATTGTGTATAAAGGTACTATCAAAGGCTAAGTCTTTATCAGCAAGGATGGTTTGTTGTTCACCTCTTTGTGCCAAAATTTATGAGAAAATTGTTATTTAGCTCAAAAGGAACATTTGTCAACACAAGATTCCTGAGAATTCAGATCCTTTGACATCTATAGTACATAAATTGTGAAAAGAGTAATTTGAGACATCACGTAAAGGGCGTAAAGGGCAAGGTTGGGCCCCACTGCAAACCATAAATCAACTCTATTCAGATACACCAAATCCTCTGGGCTCATCTCAGATTTACCAAAAGACAGTGGTGCCATGTGCAGTGGTCAGATGAATCTATTTTACAGCTTGTTGTTGGATAAAAACAGGCATTGAGTTCTCCATGCCAAAGATGAAAATGACCACACAGATTGTGCAAAGGCCAACATTTGTAATTGTGTAGGGGTGCATCACTGCCCATGGCATGGCTGAATTGCGAAGGGGAGGTACATTGACTCTGAGGTGTATATTAGGATCTTAGAGAGAGATATGTTACCTTCAAGGCAACCTCTCTTCCCAGGACAGCCATACGTTTTTCAGCAGGACAAATGCCAAACCACGTTCTGCACTGGCTACAAGAGTGTGCTTTCATAGACAAAGAGTGATGTGCTCAACTGGCCTGCCATCAGTCCAGATCAAACTCCAACTGAAAATGTATTGTGGATCATGAAGAGGGTAATCAGACAATTGCAACCATGGGCTGTTGAGTAAGTGAAGTGTTATATTACGCAAGAATGCAGCTTTTTCTGGAAATGGGGTTTCAAACAAGTGTCCATTTTATTTTCTTTTTTCTGATGAAGAGACACAATTCTGTTCATAATGTGTGGTGTTTATTCTCAGATCAGATTAATTTGTCTTGCCAAGTTGCTAAGTACAAAATTCTTAAACCCAGTACATAAAGGCTTTAACTTGAATTTAAATGTGTCTCTGCCAGTTTTTTTTTTTATTTCTGAGACTGCTGCAGTTTTAATCAAATATTCAGCCAGTTGTGCTATATCCCATGAAGCATTCATTGGCTCTTTTTTTTTTTACTAACTCAAATCAATTGGTAATGTGACAGTAGTCACAGAATGTTGTTTCCTTTCCCCCTATAATTAGCACAGAAAAACGGTCCTTTCCAAGCAGTTTCCAAGGAAATCATTCTGAAATTAGAGGACAGGTTAAACAAAACCCTCAAGTGAACCAAATTTATAACCACAGATGGTATTTTGACTGTGAAACAGCTTTCCTCTGCAAACAACAAAATATCAGATTACAGTGGAGATCTAATTAAAAATATGTTTATTTTATAAATTAAATACTATCATCTAACATAATGTTTGAAGCCAAAAAATGATAAAAGAACGGGTGAAAGTTTTTTTAATATATTTTTTTAAATGAAATACTGAATGAATCAAACTTTTGAAATGATTTTCCAATGGAGGTTCTACTTACTATATGCTCTAGTGATGTGTTCTGCCCCCTGGGAAAGAAAAGGCTTTTGTAGTCACTGAACTACATTCTGCCTCACGAATGAATAGGAACAATGACTTCAGGTGCATTTGTAAAGACTCTTGAGTCATTGTGCTTTATTAGTTCTATGTTAGAAAAGGCGAGAAAATGTGCAAAATCGAGATCTGGCTTGGGGATGAATGGAGCCCATTGAAATCTTGGCCGAGGTCGGAATTTCTCAAGTACATATCTTCCCTTCTAAATAAAGCAAGTAAAATATCTCATCATCTGGAAAACACACCTTTACCAATGACATTTCTCTAGATGAAACTAAATATTATTCTGTTTGTCAGTGAATTCAGAGAAAGTCTGAATTTAGATGAGGAGCCACTCCTGTTTGTGAGTGTCACTTTTAGCATTTTCTGACTTTGCACATACCTAGTTTCTTTGTTCTCTGTGATTCTGATGCTGTGGTACATTACTGTAAAGCAACCAACCACATCAAATTAAAAGCTTCATTTATACACCAGAATATTTAGAATTTGTTGTGTCCATGCAAAATGCCATGTCAGAGCAGACCTTTTGAATTTTGCATCTAAACACAAGGAAAATATATGCATAATAATACTTGCTGATTCACTGACATTTTCTTTTCAAAAATCACACTATAATTAAAATGTAAAATACAACACAGTCAGATTTATCTTTATCTTGGTAGTATGCATCACAGTGAATACAATTTCATAAGTTATTAATAGACTCAATTTATACTGTAGCATACCCAGACAATGATTTGTGGAAAAAAAGGAGGATGGGAATTTTTTCTCTTTTTTCTTTTGTTTCCAATTAAAACTAATTCAGGAACCACAGTGGTCCTCTATAGTTACCTGTTATGTATTATTTATTTGTGCTTTCAATGTAATGTTTATAGAATATTTTTGAACTTCAGGTATTTAAGTTCAGAACTTAATGTACAACAACATTGTTTCCAAGAATATTGCAACTTTTCTTTATTAAATTAATATGCACAATATTCTCAGTCAAATTTTTCTTCGAGCAGACACAGGTGAGCCAATCAACCATAACAATACAAACAGTAAATGCTATTTTAACATGCCACATTTACATGAAATCCCCTATGCACTTAGCACCATTCAGACAGCTGTGTCACTTATCTTTGATGGGCCTGCTTATGTGTCACACACAGAGACAGCACTTTTAAAAGAGGATAGAAGCCCTGGAACTCCATCCATGTGGAGAGGGCTCAGCTGCTGGGGAGAAACACTGAACTCCTCTTTGCTCCCTCCAGAGGAGGGAGGAGAACTGGGTATGCGGAGGGATGTGGAGCATTATTCGGGTAAAACCGTTGAGCCGGGATTTGGGTAAGGTTCTCCTATAGGCCCGTGGTTGACAGGTGGAACCACACACCTGTTTCCATGAGAGCCCTGATGACCATCTGTCAGCCCACAGACGAGGTAGTGAAATTGCTTCGGAGTGGAGTCAGGTGGGGCACTTCGGGAGACTTGTGTGCAGGCCATGGGGCTGTAATGATGTAGAGGCTACTTCACCCAGCAAACAGACCCCCAGTGAGAGGACCTGGATCCCAATAAACACTGAATCACTAAACATCTTGTACTTCTGGACACTCCAGGTAGGTTGCAGTTCTGAAATATGACAGCATTGGAGGATAATGGGTTCCTGGTAGCTTCACGTTTGATTCTTCTCAAATCTTTGGCAGTTAATTTGCATCTTTCTCTCAAAATTTTTGATGCAAATCTTTTGGGTATTTGCACCAAAATGTTTGATGGTTCTGTGCTCAAGTCCTGAGTCCTGAGGAAAAGAAGCTTCCTTCTAATTGTGCACACCTGATATAGGGTGTTGTTCTCCTAAGGTCACACCCTCCCTCATTACATGCGCATCACCCAGTACACTTAAATAGGCATGCAAGTTTATACAGCTTAGAATATATATGCACCCTAGGTATACCAATTACATAAACTCTGTTTGAACACATGATAACTGACCACTAGCACTATGAAGCAATGAATACTTTGTCATAAGCATATATAGCGACCCACGCACAACAGCCGCATCGTCTCTAAGTGAATGCAGCCATCATTAATGCACTTGTGCTTTCCCTGCTGTGACAAGCAAGGTACAAAATTCACACCCAACAAGCTTTAAATGAGTTTCTGTTTAGTGCATAAATCTTAGAGAGCCATCTGAGATTTACCTGATTTACCAAAATAGCCATGTAATAAAAAAAACTGCCGACAGTTTCAGCCAAAATGATCAACCATTATTTCCCATCATTTACTTTAATCTGTGCCTGTCCTCCACTGTTTGTGATGGATTATGGCTCAAATATAACCCCCATTTTTTCTTCAATGAAGGGGGTTGCAAGTAGACTGAGGGGTTTCAGGAAAGAAGAACATGTCAATTTAGCCTGAAACTTGTAAATTTACTTTTATGCTTTGTTTTATTTTAAGTACACTCAATGACAAACATGTTTAGTTTACTTCAGTCAAGAATTCACAACGTTCAACATTTTTTCATGTATTATAATAACTGTTTGAAAATTTAAACTTCTTTAAGCTTAAACTAAAATGCAATATAAACAAAAATCAGTAACAATGTAATTCATACTTTATTAAACACTTGAAAGTACAAAACAATAGTTTCAATATTTTTACTGGCTGACTTTATTGTTTTTTGTAAATATACACAAATTTGATGGTACCATTGATGCCTGAGAGACAATGGTAGTTTAAGGCTCACATGAGTAAAACATCACAGATTTTTGTTTTTACTGCATTTTGGAAAATATCCCAACTATTCTAGAAATAGTATTTGTAGCTCAATACCTTATTATCTCCATGAAATGTACTGAGAAGAATGTATATGTAACACAAGGATGCAATTAATATTTTAGCTGAAGGGGAAAATAAGAAAAAAAAACATATCTGGTGAATTGTTTCATGTACTAATCCTTTGTGGTGGTGAGTCAAAAAGCATAATTCCAGACACAAGCCAATGTATTTGCTGTCAGCAGTGTTTTTGGTGGGCCAACCAATGCAGCAATTCGCTTTCAAATATATTAAAGTAGAAGACAGCACATGGCCAAACTTAGATTTAAGCACTGCCTGTCAGATTTACAGTTGCTTTTTCTTAAAAATGCCTCTGGAAATCTTTGGGAAAGGAAAACACACTTAACAAATTTGTGTTGAGTGTGTCCCTGAAATGGGGTCCAAGGGCCATGTCTGATACGCATGTCATGACCATGCACTAGAAATATGGCTTTTGCTTGTTTAGTCTGGAAAATGTCACATGAAACTAAAAATATGGGATAAAATCTCAGCAATCAAGGAATTAACAAAGTTGGACAAAAAATATTCAGTCACCGTTGTGCTTAACCTTTTTCTGTCAAAAATAGCTAATCATAAGTGAAACATTTGTTTGTTCAGCCCTTCTGACTAAATAAATCAGTAACTTTCAGCCTTCTAACAAGTTCACACCTTCATGTGTTGGCCATCTGCTAGAATTTGCTGCATTGTCAGACCCAGAGTACAGTTTGAAAATGTTTTATCACAATCCTTTTTTATTTTTTTTAACCAAACCCCACACAATTTTAAGAAGAGAGGAGACAATATGATTCATAAAGGGAATGACTCATCTCCCAAGTGTGCGTTTGCTTGTTGTGAGATGTTGGTGCATTTGAAGCACTCTGAAATGCACAAAAACTCTTTATATTAGAGTGAAACCTTAATCGTGTTTCCAGATTTTGAAGACATGAAGGGAACGGCCATGCTTGTCTCTTTGCTTCTTACTACAGCTAACCTGAGCCTCAGTTACTGAGGGACCCCAAACCAGGCAAAATGCACTGTAGCCTCATTATGTCACTTCTTGTCTCAGTTTAATGTATTCATGCTACAGTGTTTTCTTCCTCCAAACGCCTATCTGACTTTACAACACCTATAGTACTTGTCTTTCACATAGCTTCTTTGAGATGTGGCTTAAATAAAAGCATGTGTTAAACAGGGACATGCCAAAATTCCATGTCCAGTTAATGCTTGTTAGTGTCACAGATGCGATTGTGCTGTCACTTTCAGCTGTCGTGTTTCTTTGTGTTTTTCAGTGGCAGAACACTGTGGCTCCATCATGTCACTTTATGCAAAGTAACATCAGAAATAAAACTACCAACAGGAGCAGGAGGAATAAGGGCATTGTCAACATGGTCTTAATCTCTTTCTTCCATTGCTTTCTTCAAACCAACAGCAGTTTACTCTGCAGTGGGTTTACAGGAGACTCAAGTTTGCATTTTCATCTTTTGTGCACAGCTTTATTTGTGCTGCATGTAATTCAAAATGCTGACTCCATATGTGCTTTTCCCTTCTGTGTTTCTCAGTGTGAAATGCTGTTTTGATTTGGTTTGGCTTTGATGCTCTTAATACTAACATTTCAGTCATGTTTTTGGCATTTCTCTTTAAAACTGAACACTTTCATGCCTGGCTGCCAGCTATTGTACCATTGCCTATGCTCATGTGGATTTATGTTGATTACCACTGTGGGGATCACTGATAAGTGACTGTCGGACCAGGATAAAAAACATTTTCAACTAAAAACTGCCAGAAAAATGAATTAAAATGATACTTGTAAAACACTAAAATAGGAATTCAGTACAGTATTTTGTTGCCACAACTCTTCATCAGTTTGTGTCATTCAGTGGTCCAAACACAAGGATAAAATAAGCATATTTGAAAGATTACAATTCAGCTTTGTGAATCGGCTTCAGAAACTGAGTGATCAAAAAGAAGAGTGTAGCATTGGGGGAGTTTAGACCCCTTTTTTGGGGTGCACAAGCACCCCTAAATTTAATCTTAGCACTCAAAAAATAACCAAAGCAACAGTAGTAATAACAGAATACATATTTATTCTTCACTCGGGTTGCCTGTCTGATGCCTATCTGATGTTGTAAAGTGAGTCTGCACATTAAAGGGAGTTTGAACTTGAACATGAATGCTTAAACGCAAAAGTACAACTCGTACCAGTTTGCTTCTTGTACAGGTGCATGGAAAGGTAATCTGATTTGCCACTGTCTTTATTAAATGATGCCACTTTAATTGCTTGATAATTTAGTGGACTGCCCCTAATTTGGTTAAGAGACTGAAACAATGTTGTGTACATTTCTCCCCATATCTGCTTTACTACAAATCGATCTTTAACTTACTTTGGAAAATTCTGGCCTCATGATTAAATCTTTCCCTCAGGATTCATTAACTAAAGGGTCCACCCTTAAACGGGTGCTTTATATTAAAATCTGTGATTATTCACAACCAACTAATTAGGCAGCTTTTGAAAGGAACATTGTAATGCATAACCAATTAAATGGTAAATGGACTGACGCTTATATAGCGCTTTTCTACTCTAACAGAGCACTTAAAGCACTTTTTACTACAAGACTCATTCACGCCTACATTCATACAGAGCTTTATTCTATACCTTTAAGCACATTTAACTATCATGCACACATAAACACTGATGTATACATCGGGAGCAATTTGGTTTCAGTCTCTTGCCCAAGGACACTTTGGCATGTAGACTAGAGTAGCTAGGTATCGAACTGCCAACCTTCCTGTTGGAAGACAATCCGCTCTATCTCCTGAGCCACAGCCACCCAGTTAAAGGGGTTGAATACATTTGCAGGCAGCATATTCCATATTATTATTATTGTTGTTCATTCACTAAGCATAATTCATTAGATGTTATTGATTTATTGATGTATTAATACCAAGGCAATGTATATACAACATTCTGATTGGGGGTGAGGCCCCTTAAATGTCTGATGCTAGAATCACCCCTGGAGTGTGAAGAGAAATAAAGCAAAGAAACAGATGTTGAGTTTTCAGGCTGGACTAAGTACAAAGACAAAAAGCAGACTTCCACAGATGTCTTTCAGCTATTGGTTAAAGTGCTGGACAGTTGGTATATTGGCTATTGCCACACACTGCCAGCTTAGCCAGCATGCATTTTATAATCATAACTCAAAACGAAATCTTTCAGGACTACTTTAGTCAACATAACGTTATTATTTGTAGCAACAGTCGGTGGTGTGGCTCTGGTCTTGGACCTCCTTATAACTGCATACCTGCTTTCCTGGAAAGACTAAGTTGAGGAGAACCACAGTAAGACCCCCTCAGAAGAGGGCACGCATTGATGACAATGGACTTTAATTCAGTTCACTTATTTATATAGCGCCAGTTCAAAACAAAGTAATCAAAAGTCACTTTATACTGTAAGGTAAAGACCCTGAAATATTAGAGAGAAAATAATCAGATGATGATTAACGATAAGCCAAACTTGTTGATGGTGGGAAGAAGAACTCCTTTTAAACAAGAAGAAACCTCCAGTACTACCTGGCTGAGGGAGCCAGGTAGTACTGTAGTAGTCCCTCAGCCAGCATTCTGTAAGCATTCTGATAAAGCTTACAGGTAGGGCTGTTCAGGGTCACCTGATCAGCCCTACCTGTAAGCTTTATCAGAATGGAA
Organism: Etroplus canarensis; assembly: GCA_015106775.1. Classification (NCBI taxonomy): domain Eukaryota; kingdom Metazoa; phylum Chordata; class Actinopteri; order Cichliformes; family Cichlidae; genus Etroplus; species Etroplus canarensis. Next base: position 50,728 of record VUQH01078273.1, read on the forward strand.
AATTTTTTCGAAATTTTAGGAACCACATGTAAGTAGAAGTATGCTGCACTCTGACAACGAATTGCTCTACTGGGAAAATATGGTCCTATGAGGTCTTTAAGATAGGATGGGGTCCTGATTATTCAAGACTTTGTATGTGAGGAGAAAGATTTGAAATTCTAGATTTGATGGGGAGTCAACGAAGAGAAGCCAGTATGGGGGAAATATGATCTCTGTCTTTCTAGTCCCTATTAGTACTTTCACTGCAGTATTTTGGATCAGTTGAAGGCTTTTAGGGGACTTTTAGGACAGTCAGATAGTAATGAATTACAACAGTCAAGCCTAGAAGTAATACATTAATGAACTAGGTTTCACCATCACTCTGAGACAAGATGATTTTAATTTTAGACATACTGCACAGATGAAAGAAGGCAGTACTACATATGTGTTTAATGTGTGCATCAAAGGACTTGGTACTGTTGGTCAAAAATAGCATGGAATAGAGAAGCTAAGCTGGAAGTGGGTTTACAAAGTGGTATGTAGAGGCATGAGCCTGAAGCAGCTTAAATGTCATCCACCATGTGAGATTTCCAATAGGACACACAGGAGCATATAAGCTGACCCATGGTTGGCACTGAGATCAGCTGATCTGCTATGATTGCTTGACTCAGTGGCCTGCAAAAACTAAGACCAGTTTTTGATCTACACAAACAGAGTTAAGATCAGTTGTGTTAAACGCTGCTCTGCTCTCAATAAGTCCATGTTGTGATCTCAGAAATTTTAGTTATGTTGACAGTTCACAAAAAGGGCAGCATTCTGCTGTGGGTTTGAACCCGCTGGTATGCTGGAGCCTTTCTGTTTGCTTGTTCTCACTAGGTCTGCTTAGGATTTTCCCAGGGGCAGGCCAAAGAAACGCTTGTTGGGTATACTGGTGATTCTAAATTGCTTGTTTACAGGAAGGGTTGTCTGCCTGTCTGTCTCAGTCCTGTGATTAACTGGCAACCTGTCCAGGTAACCTGTTTTTCCAACAATGTCAAAAAAGGAATTGGCTTCAGGAATTTATCCCACCACCGTTTTTGTCATCACACTATCGGTATATACCTGTCAAGCTTTGCTTTTTACCTTTAAGACTTGAGTTCTTTGTCTTGACTCAGGAAGGACAGATGTCAGATTCTATAACTGTGACACTGACAAAAAATACCATACATATTAACAGTAAGTTAAACAGAACAGCTGCGCATGGCTTTTGGGAATATTTACATAATAAATGATCAGTCATGAGAATGTTTGAAGGGACCGAATGTTTTTTTTCTCACACACAATGCACAGCCTCCATCTGACTAACAAATCACAAGAAAAACTCTGTGCATGTGCAAACAGCTCATTCACAGGTAAAAGAAAGCAACGCTCTTGCCAGGCAGCACTGGCAGTTGACCAGAAAGTTACTAGCTTTGTTGCTTGGTGCTCTTTTTTGGGTGTTAAATAAATGTTAAACTTGCTAAGCTGACAAAAATAATGTGAACTAAAACATGATTATGACTGCTGTGAATGAGAGGGATGTCAGGCATCCAAGCTCAGATGGTATACATGTCTATTTCTAAGATTAAAAGAATTCTCACTTAGGATGACACAAGAAAGACTAGACATTACCACTGTAATACTGTAAAAAGTTTACCACTTCCAACAGTTTCAGAAAGCAGCAGCCTAGGTACTGATGAGGACCTGAAAAATGGCACGCGTAACACTGCATTTAAGGAACAGAAAAGATTTTAACATTCTCTTACTAGTTTTAAATTGCTAAATGGCATGGGAACAGTCTTTCTCTTAGATATGCTTCATAAATATCTACCTAACAGCTCGCTCTGATCATCTACAGTTGGCTGTCCCCAAGGATCCTAAAATTAACACACAATGAATATAGCCACTGTGGACCTGGTCTTGGGAACCGTCTGCCTCAGGATCCAAGGAACCCCACCTCAGTGAACATGTTTAAAACGAGCCTCAAGATACATCTTAATCATTGCTTTGCATAGTCTTTATCCCTTATGTGCACATAATTGCTTTTAAAAAATCTGTATCATTACACATCTGCATGTTACAGTTGTGATTATGAGTATATTTGATGCATTTCTACCTGATTACAAAATGTGAGAAAAATTTAAAGTTGACACAAAATCGTATATGACTATAAATATGCTCTCAACGGGAGATACAGCAGAACCCCACAGTTATTTTCTTCTGTTTAATAGTGAAACTGTGCTGTTACCACATTGATTTCTGGAGAAAAACTCAGCACCTGACAGTAACCTGCCTGCCACTAAGTGTGGCCCATTTTCAGTCTTGATTGACGAGTCTATTGACAAGAGAGATGACAAGCAGCTTGGTGCTCTCATTCAAGGTTTTAAGAAGCAGAGAGCAGTGAGTTGTTTATACTGATCTGACAAGTGGGGGCATCTTTGTAACGGGTGATGTTTCACTGCGGTAAACTGACTGCTTGTGAGTGGCATTCAAATTAGTCTGGGGTGGGGTGGGGGGGATAGATCGCTATGGATATATGTTGTTGTGGCAAAGCAGACAGAGCTGCTTTTATTTGCATTAAGTAAAGTAAGAAGGAACTCTCACTGGCCAGGAAAATACACAGTGATCACAATGAAAGCATACGGACTGACGCTCTCACTGCACTGCTGAAATGTAAATTGAGCACTGACAGCTAGTGCTACCATTTAATGGTCACTTCAGAAATGCTGTAGAGTGGAAAGCAGTTTGCATGCTCCTACAGCACAGTACTGAGGGTTAATTGGGCCAAATACATATAGGACACACACTTAAATCCTTAAAATGAAATGTCATACCATCTTTTCAAATGAAGTACCAAATTAATACATTTGGCTATAAATTCACGAATGAGAAAGCACAGAACAAGCCACGTATTCAGAGCTATTGACAGCAGTGTTTAGTCTTAAACTGCAGTGTGTTTTCAGCCAAAAAGTATAGTGTTATTACTTCATCTGCCATTATTTAGCTACTAATGATGGCTAAGGATTACTTAATGCAAATTATGATCTAAAATAAGATGAAGTTAACATCAGTGTTGATTTTTCCCCAAGTGAATGTCATTTAATTCGTGTATCTTTAGAATGATCACTGCTTGTGCTGCAGCCAAACAGTGAAGTGTAATATGCAACATTAGCATATATTTTGTATGAAGCTACGCCATATGGACATAAGTATTGGGCCACATCTTTTGGTGGTTCCATTCAGTCCCATTGCCACAGGTGCATAAAATCAAGCATCAAGTCATAAGATAAACATTTGTTTGTAATTGGATACCCAACAAGTCAGTTTTACATTAGCTGCTCTAAGTGGTATTATTGTAAAGTAGAGGCTTTTAGGAACCTCAGCAACTCAGCCATAAAGTGGCAGACTATGTAAGATTACAGAGCCAGGTCACCAAGTGCTGAGGCATGAAGTGTGTAAAAGTCAAAAATGCTCTGCTGACTCAGTAATTGCAGAGTTCCAAACTTGCTCTGGCATTGACATCAGCACAAAAATTGTGCTCCAGGAGTTTCACGGCATGGGTTTCATGTCTGAGCAGTTGCATGTAAGCCATATATCACCAAGCACAAAAGAAAGCGTCAAATTGAGTGGGGTAAAGCATGCCACCACTGGACTCTGGAGCAGTGGAAAAGTGTTCTGTGGAGTGACAAATCACACTTCTCTATCTGGCAACCTAATAGACACGTCTGAGTTTGATGAATGCCAGGAGGAAGTTAGTTTCCTGACTGCATTGTGCTAACTGTAGTTTGGTAGAGAGACGTCGATGCTTTGGGTAACATTTATTGGTGGAGTTTATGTTCATAACATATGAGCTATGTTCACACTCCAGCTCTTGGTGGTCAATTCAGTTTTTTGCTGAGATCCAATTATTTTGCGTGGTTGTTCACATTATAATTTAAATGCGACCGACATCAGACTCCAGTGTGTACAGTCTACGACCCTGAAGTGACCCACATGTGCAGAAGAAAACGGGACGTCACATGCTGCATGCTGTGTTTAAGTTAGTGAATATGGATTCTACACAATCAGTGTGTGTGTGTCAATTTTGAAGTTGTTGTGCAATTGGAGCCAACAAAACTATGACCAAGTGATCAAGTGAAGATGAAGACTGAAAAAAAAAGAGAGCGCACTTTTTAACAGTGTCTGCCATGCTTGCTTCATCCATAGTTTACATTTGATCTTGATGTGCCTCGCCTCCTCGTGTACAGAATTGTGATTTTTGTCTCACTTCAATTACGTAAAATGCGACATGACTGTTCAGCCTCAGGTCACTTTGAAAAACGTTGGAGACATATGCAGTTTAGGACCATATATGAAAGTGGGCTGGGTCTGATTTGGAAAAAACTGGATTTGTGTTGTTCAGACTGTCATAAAAAAATCAGATATGCTTTTGCCTGCAGTGTGAATGTAGCCATACACTACATTCCCACTGCAGGTAATTCCAATTTTTTGCGGAGATCCAATTTTTTTTGCTTGGTAATTCACATTATAATTTAAATACGACTGCCATCAGATTCCACGGTTAACACTCTGGCCATGAAGTGACGCACACATGCAGAAGAAAGTGTGATATCACACGCATATAAGCATGTGAGTAAAACTTCACTTTCTTTGCAGTGACTAGCTTCATCGATGCTGTCTGCCATGCTTGTTTTGTGCATTGTTGACATTTGATCTTGACACGTCTCGTCTCCTCCGAATTCTCCTCAGAATTATCATGTCTGTCTCACTTCAGTGATGGAAAAGTTGGATGAAATGTGACATGCCCGTTCAGACTAAGGTCGCTTTGAAAACATAGGATACGTATCCAGTTTACCCCTACATATAGCAGTGCTTGAATTCGATTAGAAAAAAATCAGATCTGGGTTGTTTAGACTGTCATAGACAAATCAGATATGGGTCACACATGGGCAACAAATCGGATCTGGGCCACTTTTGCCTGCAGTGGGAATGTAGTGTCAGAGAGAGGACCCAAATGCAGATTCAGGAGGCAGATCCAGTGAACAGAAAGCAAGCTAATGTGACTAATCAGAAAACATGTTCCTCTAGACATACGTGATTAGATAAGGAGTTCCCAACACAGACTCTTCATAAAGCAGGCATGGACAAATGAGCAGTTCAAACAACTGAAGTTTCATGTACTCACCCATAAACACTGGTTGACTTTTCCAAAAGAAAGGAATTACATTTAGCAAGTGATGCAATTGAAAAAGCTGTAGCTCTCCGCCATCTAACACAAAACAAACATTTTATTCACCTATTTAAGGACTACCAATCAGTCGAATGGTGAGGGGGAGGTGGAGCTTAGCTTTCAGCTTTTGCAATGCATCAGGAATTTAGATGGGGCAGACCAGCTCTGTACTACTCAATGAATGTAATCATTCTGTCACACTTTATATCAAAATTCCATAAACCAACACTCAAACTCAAATCACTCACAGACTCATGTTTTCTCAATTATAGCCCTGAGACGAGCCTTTGTTTTGCTTTGTTTGTTTTGAGTAGAAGCATGCAATGGTTATTTGCTCATCTCAAACAATTTATTGAAACAAAAGCCAACAACAGTGGTGAGTATACCACAACAAAAAAATGACAATGTCTCAATATGTGCCCTTGACCATCAATTACAGCTTGACTTCTGTGACTCTTTCAGTCTCTCTGTATTTCTGTTGCAACCCGCTGATGACACTCTGTGACACACTAAGCTCAGTGGCCACTTCCCTCTGAGAACATCCTGTTTGAAGCCTCGCAATGGCGAGGTACTGTTGATCAATTGTTAGGTGTTTTGCCGTTAAGCACCTTGTCAGACAACAGCAAGTTATCCAAAAGGTAGTGAAACAGCGAACAGTTGAACATGTGCATTCAAAAGTGTAGAAAATTTTAAATTAAGTTCACCTGTACAGGTTATAGAGCCAAATACCCTTAACTTTTTGTGAGTGGTGTATATACACATGGGACTGATTACTGACAAGAAATTGGAGGGAGAAGAACACAGGTGGCAAGAATTTGGGAATCAGGGAAGACAGGAAGCAAAAATAAAAATGCACAGGAAAAAAAAGATTACCAAAGTAAAAATTCAAAAGATAACATGCAGGAAAACCACAGGGGAGGCAGTAGAAATAACCAAAAACATAAAAAATTCAGGAACATTAACTAAACCAGCATTAACTGAATCCAAAAACTCCATGAAACTAAAGAAACAAGAGAAAACAACACAATAATCATAGTAAAGATGACAAAATCCCCAGACCATGACAATGGGGTTTTCTGGGGTTGGCCTGGACCCCTTACACTGAAAGGAACTGTTCATGCTTCACCTCACCAAAATATTTTGGACAATTCTGTGCTTCCAGTGGTGTGGGAACAGTTTGGGGAAGGCCCTTTGTTGTTCCAGGATGACTGCGACCCAGTGTACTAAGCAAGGTCGATTAAGGCATGGTTGGATGAGTTTGGTGTGGAAGAACTTGCCTGGCCTCCACAGAGCCCTGACCTCAACCCAATCAAGCATCTTTGTGATGACCTAGGACAGAAACTGCAAGCCAGGTCCTGTCATCTAACATCAGTGTCCACATAGTGTACAATAGCTTCTAGTGAATGCTGTGAAATGCTATGACATTAAAACATTTTGCAAGGCATAATACTAAAAAAAGCACATTTGAGTTTGTTACAGGTCAGAAGACAAAGTTGAAAACTACTATGTAACAATCACCATGTAATCTGTTTATTATTTGCAATGCAAAAAATCAACATTGTTGTAATAAACCTCACCAAGGCCCTGTACATTAATGTTGCCCAATATATAAATGGTATTGATAAAATATTGGTAGATGAGAAAGAAAATGAGAATACAGTTACTTCAATATAAGATTTTTAGCTAAAAACTGCACTGCATAATGCCTTATTTAAGATCAGTTCTGCATGAAGACTTTTGCCTATTACTGTATGGATCCCCTGCTGTTATTAATTTGTCAGAGTTAATATTATATCACTGATTGAAGGAAGAGCATACTGCTCTGGAGAAAAGGAAATCAGTTATTTGCTGAAATATTTAAAGTAACATGCATTTATATTAGTGTCAAGCATCATCTGTGCTTCAATTTGTCAGTGTAAAAGAAATATATAATATATTAAAATTTGTGGTTGAGAAAATGAATTACTTGTATTTACATAACTACTTTACGTCACTACCATGAGGAGACATCTTATCATGCACAAAGCATAAATACTAATCTTTTTATAACAGATGAACTGTTATACAGATTTTTTTTCTTCAAGTAGAACAAATTGATGCTTTTATTAAAAATGTGTCTAATACTGATCCAAATATGGATGAATCTGACATCTGTCTGTTATAGGGGTGACCTATTTAAATTAAATTCTATGTTCTGTGTTTAGTACGTTGCATGTCAGCAGCAGTTTATAAGTAGACGTGTACATTTTGGTAGAAGAGATAACAAAGCATGGAGGGAGCCAATGACAGAGGGTCAACAGTTTGGAGGAATTTCAAGTTCTGTTTTTTTTTTTTTTTCGTGTGTGTATGTGATGTGTCTGTATAACACACACCTACACACAGAGAGCAGAGACTAAAATTTGGTAACTCAAATTATATTTGTATGTATTATTTAAAAGAGAGTGTCCCAAGTAGTATAGTGGTTTGCACATTTGCCTTACAAGCTGAAGGTCCCTGGTTTGATCCCAGGTGGGGACACAAGCCCCTCCCACCATGGAGGGCATCCAGTGTAAAACCTCTGCCAAATTAGCAATTAATCCACTGTGGTGACCCCTTCGTGGAAAATACAAAGCTGAGAGGTACATTATTTAAATGAGAGAGATACCTTCAGATGCTCCCATATATTTTCCCCAAAGGGCTGCCACAATGGATTGATCCACATCTATAATTTATTACTCATCAGTTCGGTGAATTTACATGTATTTGTTTGTTTGTTTGTTGCATTTGGATTTACAAAGAATGGAGAGTGCTGTATAAGGCAAGCCTGATTTTTCCCTACATGCAAAAGAATAATTCAGTGTCTTCCTACACTGACTTCTTATAATGTTACCTACCTTCTTCCTAGTTGTTTTTGCACACTTACACTTTGCACCTCAGGAATAACTTTTAGAGCATGTACCTATTTTTACTAAATGGTTTATCTTCTAACAGCTACCAAAGAGACTCTCAGTGTTGCTGAGTCCATTTATTTCTGGCCAGAAGCACTTCAAGCTGCATTTGCAACCTATGCACTTGCATATTCTGTAGCATCCGATGGCTGTAATGATGTTTTGATGTGTTATCCCAAGCTTAATGCACTTTGACTTGCCATTTCGGGGCTTGAATGCTGCACTGACTTTAATGACATTTGTGAAGTGGAATTTGTCTCCTGTAACTACGTTTACTCAGTCTTTGTATATTTGTACTCCCCATGCTTCATGATTTTTGATGTATTCCCTTTTTTAGTCACTTTTTTTTTTTTTTACCCCTGTACTCACTTTTGGTTTCCTCTATAGACTGCTCTGCTGATTGACATTGACTTCATTTGCCCTTAATTTGCTTTGATAGCTGGACTAAGCTGCAGCCAGCTCTGGGCATGCATGAGGAAGCATGTCAGCCATAACTTTATAGGTCCAGGACAACAAGAAAAATGACTGATTCATCTTATCAAGATTTTAACTTATGTGCGCTCTGCATTTTTGTCCAGGATTCATAGCAGACTTCAGTTATAAGCAGTGCCCCTGTGACAGAACAGTTGAGAGTAATTAAGAGTGGTTGTCTGGCCAGAACTGACTGACATGTTATCTGCATGATAACAAGCACTAAGAGGTTTACCACTCTGGAAGTTGATCTAATAATTTTTGCCTGAGGCATGTATACATTTAACATCAAGGACCTGCATATAAAATCTGTTTTTTGTTCCAGCATGTTTTTTTTTTTTTGTTAATATACTAGATAATTTAAATCAGGCAGAGCTAGATACTACACACACTTTCTTATCCAATTTATCATAGTTTGCCAGTAATGTTGTTTCCCAATTTGCACCTCCATTCGTAGAAGTCACTCATAATCAAGTTAAAGCCAAGGGCATGAATAATCTGTTAATATGCAGTGCCGGAATCATTCTGAAGGTAATATTTTTCTCCTGAGTGGGCACAGAAAAAAAAAACAAAACACTTTTCTTTTCTTAAATGATTATTCCTGTTTTCAGTATGCAAAGCAAACATAGAATCTAAAAAGGGTGAGTCATTGCTTGAGAGAAAGGGTGAGCTGTGATTATAACTGTGATAGCTTCACTAGGTAAGCAATGTCAACTGATGTGGCTTTCATTATGAATGGACTGAGCAAGGCATGCGAGTGTGTATAGATCACATTCAAGGTCATATTGATTAGGAAATGAAACCACAAAGCACTCTTAATGGCCACTACAGGGAAATAATAGACAATATATTAGACTTCTCTGTTCTGGTTTGTAAAATGTCAGAGATAAGAGTTTCTTGTACAGCTAGTGTGATTCAACAGGAAATTATTTCTCACATTTGGCCTGCTGTACTGAGTATGTCACCATTAACTGTTAGTGAATCATCTGCATTTAGTTTTGCATAACCTGATATGTCTTCCCAAGAGTTTACTCTTGGCCTAGATCAGGGCATGACATTTAAAACAGGGCATCCACTTACAGATTGGATATGTCTACTGTTTTTGGCTGTGGCCTTATTTGGCCTTGTTGCTAGCATCCTCTTTTCATGATGTCACTGAATTCATTGATATGATGCATGCACTTTAATTGCATTTCATTTTAGACTGACAAAGAATTTGCCCTACCATTAACTTGCCCATAAGAACCCCAAAAGATGGACGGCAGCAGTAATGGTCTCAACAGCCGTGGGAACACAGTGCAGACTGCACACACTGGCCTTTTCATATGGTAGCAGTGCTGACTTGTTCTTGCACTGTCAGGGCAGATAACTTCATTGTCACTGTCAGGAGGAACTGCTCATCTCTGCTGGCTTCCTATTCAGTCTGACACTGGTGACAAAGAGAGGTTTTTTGTTTTTTTTTTTGGTCTCATGAGGTCAAGCTAAAATGCTGACTTTTTGTTTGTTTTGCAGTCTTCATTATGAATTAAGGGTGAAAGTAATCCATATTTCCATATAACATAACTTATAATTAAATGCTGATTAATTTTAAGCTTTAAAGGCAGAAGGAGAAGAACCCCCTAAGGAAGATCGCTGGAATACTTCCGCAGGTTTGGAGGTGCCATTTGGCTCTCTGGCCAAGCCTAATCTGATTTAGCTCCGCCTGCTCCTTACATTCTGTGTGTCTGCCACCGGTGCCTGTCGAGAACATGTATCACACTGAGCAAGAAACAAGTTGAACCAGTGACACGACACCATCTGCACATGCAGGTAGCAATCTGTGCTGTCCCTTTCCTGTCCTGGCCTGCAATCAGTGTCTCTAACATACTGCTTATTGAGTCAAATGTCCTGTGATTTCTTAAGGCTGCCACTCGCAGTAAAATGGCAGGAGCTTGTTTCTTGTTTCTAGAAATTGCAGAAATGTACCAGGAAAAGGAAGACAGCAGTGTACTGTCATCTACTAATACAAACCCCATTTCCAGAAAAGTTGGGATATTTTCCAAAATGCAGTTAAAAAAATACCTTTGCTATATTAATTCATACAATGCTTTAGTCAACTGACAAAAGTATAAAAAACAGATTTTGATTTTTTTTTTTTCCCTGAGACACTTAATTGCATTTTGTAACACACAAAAATTCAGAATTTGATGGCTGCAACAAACTCAACAAAAATTGGGACAGAGGCGTGTTTAGAACTGAGGGTACTACTGTAATTGTTAGTATAATAGTATATCTAGTATATATAATAGTTTTGCAGTTAGAAATTTGGTCTTTTCCTGCTTGATATTCTTATGTGTTTTTAAATGTGGTGTAGCTCTACAAAACTACACCATTGTAGCCCATGCAGATAGTGCTCTAGTATCATCCCGCTGAATTAAGCATGGACGTCCCAGAAAGATGCATGCAGTGAGCAATGATACACTCCCATATCATCACAGATACTGGCTTTTGCACCTTCACTGTTAACAATCTGGATTGTTGTTTTCATCTTTGGTACAGAAAACTCCACATCTGCTTTTCCCCCCTAAAACGAGCTGAAATGTGGACTTATCTGACATAGCACACAGTTGCACCGTCTTTCAGCCCATCTGAGATTAGCTTGGGCCCAGAGAACCTGGCAGCACAGAGTTGATGCATAGCTTCCTCGTTTTTAATACAGTTTGAAGTTACATTTCTGGATGCGGCAATGGACTGTGTTAAGCGACAATAGTTCCAAAGTACTGCTATATTTTTTACAGTAGCATAATAGTTTCTTAGGTAGTGTCACCTGAAGGCTCAAAGATTACATACATTCATCAGTGGGCTTTAACCTTGCCCTTAATGCGCTGAGACGTCTCTGAATTCTCTGAATCTTTTCACAGTATTATGCACTGTAGATGTTGAAAGGCCTAAATCCTCTTGCACTTAAAAATGTTCTTTTTGAACTGACTAACAATTCTCAGCACAAAGGAGCAAAGTATGACCTATCCATGCTTGCAAAGACTGAGCCATTGATGGATGATATTTTTATACCCAATGATGATACCTCACCTGCTCCCAACTAGCCTGCTTATAATGTGGAATCTTGCAAACAGATCATACTTAACATTTAGTGCACTTTTCAATATATAGTTATTTTGGTTGCGGCCATTAATATCTAGATTTGTGTTTATTTACAAAATACAATTAAGTTGGTCAGTAAAACTATCAAAAATCTTTTCCTGTGAGTTAAATAAAGGTCCACCGGAATTAATACTTTATATAAAATATCCTGACTTTTCTGGAAATGAATGTTGTACTACCATAATGTGATTAATGTACTCAAAATCACATGTAAATATAAATGATTTTCAAAGCACTGTTTACTATTAAGATTTTTTTTCCTAATATATGACTAATACAGAATCACTGTGCAATTTATTTATTAAAACTTAATTTTTTGTTCTAACTTGCTCTGACTCATTTATAGGATTCTTCTATTCTTCTCATCAGTCAACATTGTGCTGATGTCCTTTTGTCTCTTTGTGTGTTTATATATGTAGTTTTTAATGTTTGATGTTTAATGTTATACAGTTATATTTTTATGTTACCACTTATATGCTTCTGCCTCTTGCTTAGATGCCTGTGCATCATGAATGCCATCAACCTGCCTAGGACTGCAGATGAAAATGAGCCTATATGGCTAAATTTGGCATATTTACATGATCAGCGTAAATGAATAAAAAAATGGAAAATATCAGATTTAAGACTCTATATTATACATGTTAATCATGCTTTAAAATTTATTGAAGCTGTTACTTTTAGTTGTGTTAAATTTGTTTAGCAAATACCAAGTAGCTGGTGGTACCACAATTGTCATATTTAATGAAATATTGTTTTGGGAACTGAAAACAAGATGCTACAACACTATTTGTGAAATATACACACATTCTCTATGCGGATAAAGCTATTTGAAGCTTTTAGATGCCAGAATGGTTCCAACATTAATAGATGTCACTTGGGTGAAACAGCTATTTTTGCTAGTATCAAACACAACACATGAAGCCTAAGCAGGAGACTATCTGAAAGGCAAGTGACTGGCATGCATTTCACGGTCCTAGACACTTTCCCAGGAGACGAGGTTCAAATGGCCTCACTGAGCAAGTTCTGCACGACTGCTCTGCACAACACAGCCAGAGTGCATGAAAGTGGTGTGAGACGCAGAACTTAATATCTTTCGCTCTGCCGAACTGCTTTAATAGAAGCTGTCCATCCCAAAGAGCATAAGAGACAGAAAATAACAAAACGTTCTCTTTGGTCTAATTTTACCGTTGTCACAGTGTTTATATTTACAAATGCATGTAAACAGAAGTGGGGCTTGCATGCTTTTTCTCAGTGCAGGCAAAGGTCACCAAACCAAGACATGTTATCACACCAGAGTAAATAAATGTAGTCTTTCTAGAATCGAATTTCCACATGAGCAGAAATTGCTTTGGTAATGGATGGAGTTGTACTGTAAATAACCAATGCAATTCCCGTGTCAGGTTTTTTTCATCTTATAAGAGCACAGAGCAAAATAAATTATTATTGTCTTCAAGAAAGTCACTTCTTTTGACCTTCATGCCAATAAATTAAACATTGTAGCTGGGTGTGACATAAACAGTCACATCCCAGCACATCATCCAGGCTGGCTCTGTCACTCCATCTTTGACTGTTTTACTGGAGGAGATCAAAGACATGGCGTGCATTCAGTTTTTGTCTTGGCAGCCATGAGTGTATGGCAAAGAGAGGGTAGTCTCTCAGTTTGTACTGTGTTATTAACTTGCTGATGAAAAATTGCAAATATAACTCTACCCATGCAGCACATACTTTGCAACTCATGTGCCGCAGTTATTTAATTAAATAATAATTGCAGAGAAAAGTAAAGAAGCATACAATAGCAGGTCATTAAAGATTACTGAAGTCCCAAAACACAGAAGGTGTACATTTGGCTAAACTGTCACATTTCACTCTTGTCTATATGATGCATATTCTAAAGGCTTGTAGCCTCAGCCACAGAGTGATGGTTTGGACATTGAGGTGCTATAAACCCACCATTATATCATGTAAGCTGCACAAATAAATAAGCCTTCAGTATCTATACTTGCATAATTTTACTTCAAATGAGCTGCTGGAAAGTTTGGATGGAAAGTAGGGATGTTTTTTTAATGGTGCAAAGTCTCTGCTTTCTCTAGTTTAATGAGCATCCACACATCCATACTAGTGTATTTTAAATATCAAATCTCAAAAAAGGAATGATTTTTTGAGGCTCTACAATTTTTATAAATTACATTTAAATGAATTAAATGATAAATTTGATAATCAAATGTATTTGAAAATGTGTTATGTGTAATTCTGTCTGGATTGTTTTTGTAAAAGTGCCATAATTGTTATTCAGCTCTTATCTTATTTTGACGTTTTTAAGTACTCGCTGGTATGCAAATGTTCCACACTTTCCTAAATGCTGTTAAGCTTTGGGGAACTATAATAACAGTGGTGATACAGATGCACAGCCCACCTGTCTCAACAGCTAAGAGAAGCAGGCAATAGTAAAAAGGAAGAGTTTCAGGACATTACCAAGGGACACTGCAGCATCGTATTTAAATTTAAAACTTGTGGTACAGCAAAAACCTTCTTTCACCAGGAACACATTACATATATGAATCATACAGCAGCACTTTTAAAACCTTACTTTAGCTCCATAACATTAAAAAGACTGTTTAAATAATAATAATAATAATAATAATTATGGCTGTAGAACAAGTCAGAAAGAGTACTAGCAGCTCATAATTAGGCCTCTTTTTTGAAAAAAATAGTTGACCAATTGTAAAAAAGGCAGAAAATGTATGGTGAAAGAACATGAGGCTTCCTCTTTGTGAGGGGGCCGTATTAACACTGACCTTGTACCAGTGGCAATTCTAGAATCTGTTGGGGCTCTTGGCAAAATTCAAAGGGGGCCCCTCCTACCAGCTTTCATCTCTGTGATGTTATAAATATCTGACAGCATAACAGTAACATGTTAATAACATCAATTTTGAAAACTTTGAGGTTATAGAAGCAGAATTCCTCAAATTCGGCTTTTGAATGGTCTTCTTGGGCACAGCTTTTGCTCTTCATTATTTACATTTCATTTGACAAGTACAGTACAATAGCTGCAATGCAGAGGACTAAGCTTATGTTTCCAGATGCAGAGTTTAATATCATAGAACCTCTGGGCTTACACTGGAGATATAGAAGATATATAAAAAATATGCACACCACAATGCATAGAATAATTTACGCCAATACACCTTGGTGATTTAGAGTATGCTTGTCCAAATTTCTTTGCATCTAAACTTAATAGCTTAATAATCATATCTTAACAGTTAGGTTTGCTCAGTCTCTTATACTGTCACTTGCCTGGGGCCGCAAGCAGTTAATGGCACCAGTGTATGGCACCTTTACCTTGTACTTTTGTTACAATAGATAGATGAAAAATCATTTCAAGATTTTTTTTAGTATTTTCTGACCTAAGGTAAAGTCGGGTAATCACACTGCTGTTAGAAAAAGTGATTCTGTGTTGGAAATCTCATAGATCGCTTCCATGTACGTTTAAGTGTGTGTGGCACTTTTATTTTCTAGAACTGTGGCTCATTGGTCATGTTAGGATGAACCAAACATTTTTAAGCCTCTCAGTAGAGGGATTTGAAGTTGCTTCCCATTGTGTTCATCCTTCTGACTGACCTCATATCCAATCTCTTTTCCTGTTGGTTGCCAGTGTTCCTAAAGATTGTCACACTGGTCGGCTTTGAATCTGCCTCTTAAGGACAGTCAAGGTGAGTCTAATTCATTGTGAGGACTCTGTGCCATTTGAGATCATATCTGTGTCAGAGGCATTAAGCATACTGTCATGTTTCTCTCTCAAAAAAATGCAAAGTCATGAGGATTAGAGTCAGAAAGGGAGAGCGACGGTTTGTACAAATGCTGAGGGGTTGCTGCCATGATTCACTTGTATTCTGTTAGAACATTTTGAAGTGACAGATGCCTGTGTCTATCGTATACAGACAGACCAGGGTTCAGACTGGCTGTTCACACAGAGACAGGTTGCAATGCCAAACAGGCTTCCATTAAAGACAACTAGATGTGGCCTATGTTGTTATGTGAGTGCACCCAAATGACCTGATGGCAGTCCTTACAGCAATACTACGCCATATGCCAGTACTGTTTGCATTGTGAATCACAATGTCCAGAGGACTTTAAAGTGATATTTCTCTTTGGTAGGCATTTTGCATTTTACATAGTGCACGCACAGAAGTTCAGGTTAAGTCAATCTCAAACATAAGTTTCCTTCCTTCTTTTATTACCTCTGACTTTCAGACACTGTTCTTGGGCTCTTAAAATTGGTATGTGTCAAAGAGTGAAATTACTTATTGAACAGGTAAGACTTGGAGCACTGAATTAAATTATATTGACTGGGTTCACTTATTGTACTGACTATAAGTGCTGAGAATGGACTGGTTTTTAAGAATATGACCAGAATATTGATGTTGCTTTGTCCAAATAAGAAAAATCAATACAGCCACAGTGAAACTGTGAGCATGGAAAGTAATATTTATCCGTTGTTGTATTAAAACACAATTTTGTTTAGTTGCATGTTTCACAGGAAATACATAAAAGTCTTGTGTGGATTATGTTTAAGATATGGATGGAGTTTATTTTTCTTGATGCATGATGAATGCTTCTCAAGAGATGGATGGAGTAGATAGGGTGTGGGTTTTATGACTGCTTCTTGTTCCTTTGACTGCTCACTTTAGAGGTTCATCTGCCTCCATCTCCCTCTATCACATACTATCTCTCCTGTCACACCAACCATGTCCATGTTCATGTTCTCCTTCACTACATCCATGAATCTTCTGTGTGATCTTCCTCTTCTCCTCTTGCCTGGGGCTTCATTTTCAACATCCTTTGTCCAATATATCCATTATCCCTCCTCTGAACATGTCCAAACCATCTCAACTTTACCTCTCTTACTTTATCGCCACACTATTCAACCTGAGATGTCCCTCTGATGTACTCATTTCTAATCCTGTCCATCCTGGTCACTCCCAGCGAAAATCTCAACATCTTCAGCTCTGCCACCTCCAGCTCTGCCTCCTGTCTTTTTGTCAGTGTCAGCGTCTCCAAACCATACATCATAGCAGGTCTGATTACCATCTTACAAACCTTCCCTTTCACTCTTGCTGCTGTCGCGAAAGCACCCTTGGCACTCATGTCCACCCACTCCACCCTGTCTGCACTCTCTTCTTCACTGTTTGTTGCTTTGGATGGTTGACCCCAGATATTTAAACTCATCCACCTTCACCACCTCTACTCTTTGTATCTTCACTGTTCCACCTTGCCTCATTGTCATTCACACACGTACTCTGTCTTGCTTCTACTGACTTTGACTCTTCTTCTCTCCAGTGCATACCTCCACCTCTCCAGGCACGTTTCTACCTTCTCCCTACTCTCACTACAGATCACAATGTCGGCTGCAAATGTCATAATTCACGGAGACTCCTGCCTGACCTCATCTGTTAACTTGTCCATCACCATTGCAAACAAGAAGGAACTCACAGCTGACCCCAGCCTTGAACACACTGTCACTTTATTACCCACCTCACCACTGTCTCTCTGTGTTTATACATGTCCTGCGCCACCCTCACACACTTCTCTGCCACTCCTAACTTCCTCATACAATTCCACAGTTCCTGTCTTGGCACCCTATCATATGCTTTCTCAAGATCCACAAAGACACAGTGCAACTCCTTCTGACCTTCTCGATCTTCTCTATCAGCACACTTAAAGCAAACGTCACATCTGAACTCTTTCTCAGCAAGAAGCCATACTGCTACCTCACTTTTTAACCTAACTGCAACAACTCTTGGAATATTATATCCATTTGGTATGCTGCACACAAACATATAGGTGATATGCCCATATTGTCTCAATTTACTCCTATCTGGGGGAATGAACAGTTTACACCTGGCTGGAAGGATGAGGGATTTAGGTCCTGGAATGCAAAAGGTGTTCAAAAG
>VUQH01078283.1:7023-18722 GCA_015106775.1 Etroplus canarensis
TTAATAAAGTGGCCAGTGAGTGTCTATCTGAGAATGAAAGTTGTTAAAAAAATCTGAAAATCCCTTTGCCTTCAGAGGGGGATGAGTTTTTTGCCTACTCCATAGCTGTCGCAGACTGACTGGTCTGCAACATACTGACAGGACAGAATCGTATCAAAATTCTGTGGACTAACATGAGTTAAAATATACATTCCTAATGGGCAAATTACACTAGATCAGGTCGTGTTGCTAGCTGAAGCTTAAGATAATGTCCTTGTGTACTACAATAACACACTGCAGAAGGCGCAAATTTAACATTTTCTGTGACTGACTTACAGGTAAAAGAAGGAACAACTTTGGTGTTTTGGATGTTGGTGGCTTCTTGTCAAGTACAACACACAGCTACAGTAAATAATGATAATATACATTGTCAAAAATAATAAACCTGAAGGACTGGTACTATACTCTTTTTTAATGATTGATAATGATGATATAATTAATGATTATGCAGTCAAACTGAACAACATAACATATCTAAGTATTATTCATTAAATATGTGTACATTTAATGAATAATTAAATACTGCAGTTCAGTCTCAGTCTCAGGTGGCTACAACATATTTTGGAGATTATAAAAATAGATTTTTAAAAGATTATACATAAACAGGTTAAGAGCCAAGGCTGTTGTGGAAGTCATTGTAGTCTATCTGGTTAATTTGTTTTTCATGATACAAAATTCAAATACATTACATTTTAACTTTAAATTAGAACATTATAATATTAAACAAATTTTAATAATTTAATTCTTAATTATCTTGGAGTGGGGTAAACTTCACCTACATTATAAGAAAAAACTTTAGCCTTGCAGGACTGTTATATGCACAGAAACTTTCCTCTGTAGAAACACAGGTGTAGTGCTGCCAGAATGTGTTGGAGGGCCACTACTGACTTTTTTCTTCTAGCGATGAAATAGAGTGTTCGCTTACCATTAGCTGACAAGGATAACTGTTTAAAACTGTCCTTTTTGTGAAAGTTGCAAAACCACTCTATGCAAACACCTCATTGCACATAAAACTGTGTATTACTGGCAATTTTTACCTAAAGTATCAAAATTCTTCTTCTTCTTCTTTCGGCTGCTCATTTTAGGGGTCGCCACAGCGGATCATCTGCCTCCATCTCACCGTCTCCCTGCATCCTCTTCCCTTACACCCACCCTCTGCATGTCCTCCTTCACTGCATCCATGAATCTTCTCTGTGGTCTTCCTCTTCTCCTCCTGCCTGGCAGCTCCATCTTCAACATCGTTTTTACAATATATTTACTATGTCCAAACCATCTCAGCCTTGCCTCTTTCACTTTGGGTCCAAACTCCTGAACTCGATGTACTCTCTGATGTACTCATTTCCTATCCTGTCCATCCTGGTCACTGTCAGCAAAAATCTCAACACATAAAATGTGGTAAGATTTCTAGATTTCTTCTGAGATACATGCTGACTTTCAGTGGAGTACCAACAAATTTTGCATATCTTCATTAGCTATGGAGCAAGATCTAGACTTTCTGATTACCAATAATATTGTTGTGCTAAGAAGTGCTACAGGTAGGTTTTCTTAGTAGGGGAATCACATTTCAGGTGTAATTGAGTAATTTTCGAACGCCTTTGGCCTTGGTAGAGGTTTGCACTCACTGAGTGCTTCTAGTTAATAATTTTGCTGCTGCACACCACCACAATGGATTTAAAATCACACACTCAAAGTGTGATCAAGTGCAGACTTTCAGCTTTAATTCAAGGGGTTTGATAAAATAATTGCATTAACTGTTTAGGAATTGCATTTATTTTAATACATTTTTTTCCGTCACCTGCTCCTTTTAGCTGTGTATCAACTGCCTTCATCTCATCCTATCTCTTGTATCCTCTTCCTCAACATCAACTCTCTACAACATGCTCTTTACTACATCCATCTCTGTGGGTTTTTTATACATAGCCCCCCAATTTCAAAGGGGTTAAAGTATTTTCATGACAAATCAGGTAAAAGATCCGGAGTTGATTCCAAGTGTTGACATTGCATTTGATAGCTTTTCACTGAAACTGCAAGTGAATGATGCCATTATTAGGCTGAATTACCAAAATAAATCAGAGATATAGCACAAACTTTAGGAGTGTCCAAAACAACAATCTATAATCTATAATGTTCTTAAAAAGAAAGAGTCGAATGTCAGGCTCAGCAATACCAAAAGGCCTGGAAGCCCACGATACACGAGCAAAGTGGATGATTGTATAACTCTTTACTTGATTAAGAAAACTCTTTCACAACATCTAGCCAAGTCAAAAACAGTCTCAAGGATGTTTAATTGTCAGTCATTCTTAGTCTATAATCAAGAGACACCTTCATGAATAGAAATACAGAGGATTTGCAACAAGGTGAAAGCCACTGGTTGAACTCAAGAACAGAAAAGTCAGAATAGATTTTACTGGAAAACATCTAAAAGTGCCTGCCCAGTTCTGGAAAAAATGGACAAGGAAACAACATTAATAGAGATGTTCAATGAGGTACACTTCTACACTGATGATATCCTGAGATGGGACACGTGGAACCCGGGTAGAACTGAAGTACGTGTTACTGGTCCGATCATAGTTCTAACAGTGTCACTCCCTACCGTCTCATCTCATCTCGTCATCTACCGCTTTTCTAGGGGTCCAGATCGCGGAGGCAGCAGTTCAAGCAGAGAAGCCCAGACTTTCCTCTCCCCAGATCCCCAGGGAGGACACCAAGGCATTCACAGCCCAGCTGGGAGACATAGTCTTTCCAGCGTGTCCTGGGTCTTCGACAGGGTCTCCTCCCAGAGGGACGTGCCAGAAACACCTCAAGTGAGAGATGTTCATTAGGCATCCTGGTCAGATGCCCGAACCACCTCAACTGGCTCCTTTCGATGTGGAGGAGCAGTTGCTCTACTCTGAGCTTCTCCTGGATGACCTGCAGATAAAGCTCATTTTGGCCGCTTGTATTTGGGTTCTCATTTTTTCAGTCATTACCTAAAGTTCATGATCATAGGTGAGGATAAACAAACAAACAATCCTTTATTTATCCCACAATGGGGAAATTTCAGATCCTCCACTCTGCTGATGTTATTCATATACAATTCTCCATGCAGTTTTGAATTACACACACACACATGCACAAACAGAACTCAGTAGACATGCATAGAGAGGTGACAGAGTGAGAAAGGCAGCCCATGAAGACACCAGGGGAGCAACGTAGGGAGTTTGGTGCCTTGCTCAAGGGCACCTCGGCAGTGCTCAGGGGTTGAACTGTCACCTCTCCAGCTTCCAGTCCATCCTCCATATATAGTGGTCCATATGGGCTTTGAACCAGCGCCCGGCAACGTTTTCCTTGTTCCAGCTTTTTCCAGGTGCACTTAGTGAGCCTTGAACCAGCATCCCTCGGTGACTCTCTGGTTCCCAATCCAAGTGCCAATGGACTGAGCCACTGACGCTCCTCGAAGAATGTAGATAGACCGGTAAACCGAAAGCTTTGCCTTAGAGCGCAGCTCTTTCTTCACAGTGACAGATCGGTACAATGTCCGCATCACTGCAGACGCTGCCCCAAACCATCTGTCAATCTCCCGCTACCTCCACCCCTCACTTGTGAATAAGACCCCGAGATACTTGAACTCCTCACTTGGGGGCAGGACCTCATCCCCAACACGGAGAGGGCAATCCACCCTTTTCCTGCAGAGTACCAGACTTGAAGATGGTAATTTTCATCTGGGCTGCTGTACAGTCAATAACAAACCCTCCTAGCAAGGCCTATATGAATTATGAACAGGATTTCTAGGGTGTCATGGTGACAAAGGGCGGCCTTGGCGGAGAATTTTCACAGGGAACGAGTTCAACTGGTCGTTGGCAATATGAAGCAAACTTGCAATTGTTGTATAGAGACCGGATTGCTTGTAGCAATGAGCCTGGTACTCCGTACTCCCAAAGCACCCCCCGCAAAAAAACACGAGGGACGGGGCTGAGTGCCTTCTCCCAGTCCAAAAAGCACATGTAGACTGGTTGGGCAAACTCCCAGTCACCCTCAACAAGCCTCGAGAAGGTAAAGAGCTGGTCTAATGTGCCACAACCAGGACAAAAACCACATTGCTCCTCCTGAATCTGAGGTACGACCAATCGCCAGTCTCTCCTCTCCAGTACCTTAGCATAGACCTTCTCAGGGAGGCTGAGGAGTGTGATCCCTCTATAATTGGAACACACCCTCTGGTCCCCCTTCCCACCGCAAAAAGCAGCGACAACCTTACGTTAAAGATTTAATAACCATACTAAAGCAATATGCCAGAACCCAGGGCATCATCTTTAACCAACATCTTAACTTCAATCAGGACATCGGAACTCTAATGCAGTCTTGCTTTGGCAATATCTGTACAAAGATATTGCCAAGGTTAGACCACTACTTCCAAATAATATAACCGAACATCTTATCCATACCCTCATTTCTCCTGATTATTGCAAATCATATCCATGCCTAAATGATGCAGCAGTTAGCTGTCTGCCTCCTCTCACCTGGGACCACTCTAGAAAAGGCCGTGATCCAGGTTCTTTCCAGGAGTATGGTTCCAGAACCTGAGCAGTGCGTTAAGGTGAGCCCAACTATTTCAAGTCGGTATCTCTCAACCTCATGCACCTCCTTCCCCACCAGAGAGTTGACATTCCACATTCCAAGAGCCAGTTTAGCAAGCCACCCAATCCACATAGCACTGGACCCATATGATCCCTCCTGCAAGTGGTGAACCTACTGGAGGGCAGGCCCATGTTACTCGTTCAGGCTAAGCCTGGACAGGTTCCATGGGTGGAAACCCAGCCAACAGGTGCTTGTCATCAAGTCCCTTCCCTAGGCCTGGCTCCAGCCCTGGGCCCTGGTAACCTCATACTGGGCGAGGTATAGTGTTCTTGAAATTTTATTTCATCATTTATATCCTTTTGGACCACTCTTAAACTACATTCCCACTGCATGCAATTCAGATTTCTTGCGTGGTCATTCACATTATGATGTAAATGCGAGCTCCATCAGACTCCAGGGTCAAAAAGCTCTGGCCCTGAAGAAAGCATGATGTTAAATGCTGCACACTGTGTTCACAGAAGTAAATATGGATGCTACACATGTCAGTGTGTGAGTAAAACTTCACTTTCTTTCCAGTGACTAGCTCCATCAATACTGTTTATCAATACTGTCATGCTTGTTTTATGTATTGACATTTAATTCTGCCGCATCTTGCCTCTGCCGACACATAAAAAGATGAAATGCGACATGACCATTCAGGCTGAGGATGCTGTCAAAAACATCTGATTTAGGACCACATATTGAACTGACCTGAATCCAATTTTAAAAAAATAAAAAAATAAAAAATAAAACGCTCTTTGCTGGTTACTGTAGATAAATCAGATCAAAAAACGGATTTGGGCCACTCATGCATGCAGTGGGAGCGTAGTGTTAGTCTGGCTCTTCACTCAGGACCTTTTATCTTTAGGAGACCCTACCAGGGGCAAACTGTCCTCTACAACATAATTCCTGTGATCATGAGAGCTTGCAAGCCTCTATTTAGTTTAATCTGTGTCCTGCATTTGGGTCCTCTGTCCTCACTCACACAACGTCATGACACCAGGACCATTAGTTAATGTCAAATTAACACAAACGTACAGACCCAAAAGCACGACACAGAACACATGCAGGTTTCAAATGTTTGTTAAACCAACCGGTGATTTGAAGAGGGACAGAGCTGCAGGCTGGGCAAAGGTTATCCGGAGGAGGGAGCTCAAAAACTGTGGAAACTGAAGAGAGCAGGCAGATAAGCAGATTACTAAAAAGCTGACTGAGATTGGGAGATGATAACAGATCAGAATGGTAAAAATGGAGACCTCCTTTCTAAGTACAAATTCAAATCCAAGGCCCAAAAAATGTAGTCTTGTCAAATCCAGGTCCAGTAACAAATGATGGCCATTGATAAGTTGCTTCCAAATATACAAAATCCTTTCCAAAAGTCAAAAGAGAAACCACTCAAAAGACTTACAAATCTAAAGGGGTAGGCAGTGGCAAGGTCCAAGTAAACAGGCATGTTCAGGTTAGTCAAACCAAGTGCTTGAGAGAACCACAAAAGGTAAGCTTCAATCTGACACTTAGGTAGAACTGTTTAAATAGCCAAGAGGAGATGAGGACCAATCAGGCTGATAGTAAGGAAAATAAAATTTAGGCATGTGAGACTCAACAGGAATTCCTTACAAATTAATAGCCAGAAACTTAATGCTGATAAAGGTCAAATATAATCTTTTTGACCGTAGATAAAGACCTAAGCGCTTATGATGTTGGAAAAAAGATTTCCTCAGGAGTTAGTTTTTGAAGAACTGCAGGTGACATGCTGCTTTCTTGTACTGCTGAAAGCATTGATGCTTTCACAGCATGATATCACCTTACAGTTGCTCAAAGCATGATGGAAAAGTCAAAGCTCATCTGCCCTTCACAATGGCTCTCTGACATTTTTCTGACACAGGAAACCTTGGTGTGTCTCTAAACTGCAACGTCTTTATCTGAGGGTTCACATTATATGAACCAAAGGGCTTTATTATCCATAGCAGGTGCATATAGTTGTTAATATTTGCAAAACCCTACAAAACCACATAAGCACCACGTACCGGATGCAACAACAAGGAAACCTATAAAGAAAAGAAAAAAGACCAACACCTCTGAGTGTGTGGTCTTTGTCTGATGATAGTGTTGCAAATTTAAAACAAATGCACAATGTAGGTGTTTAACTCTGAATCGTTATTTATTTCAATCTCACTGCTTTATGTATCTATAAATCAGTAGTAAAGTTGCTAAGCTGCATATAAATTACCAACACAATTGTATGTTTGTTCTAATTAAAACATGTTTAATATTTTATTGGAAAACAAATTTTATAGTTATGACATTTAGCTGAAATCATAAATAGACAACATAACATACATTGCATAAACACAGCAAACACGTTACTGCTTTACACTAAAGTACACACATTCACTCCAGGCGTCATCCCTCTGACTTGCTGATATGATGATCGTGTCCTCTTTTAAAATATATCGGTTACCCTGATCATTAAAAACAGTAAGTCACAAATATGGTTGTTAGAGGAAGAAAAACAAGTAACCAAAGAAGAAATTACCTGTTCATCCTTTCTGGAGAGGTCTGAGCATTTTGTACAACGCTCTGGAAAAGAGAAATGTTCATAATGTAACACTTTTAATAGATATCCATACAGTGTACGCGCACATTACAATTCTAGTTACCTGTTTTCATCTTGATGATCACACACAATGAGGAAATCAGTAATATACTAAGGATAGTGATGAGTGCAAGAGCTCCACTCAAGGCAAAAGAGCACCGCTCATCTGAGGATTCAGACAGAAGGAGACATTAGAGAGCTTTCAGCTGTGCTAATTGAATGAGTTTAATGTGGGAGTAAATACTGTTTCGGAATTGACTTACCTTCAAAGTCCAGCTTGGTCCCCTCTCCAAACAGTATGTGTCCACATGAGGCAACAGCACAGTAGTAGGTCCCAGCTTGAGAAATGTTCAGGCTCCTCATTGTCAGATTATACACACAGGTGTGTGTTTGTGTGTTGGGTTTCCTCTCACACTGATCATTTCTGCCTCCATGAGTGTAAATGAGTCCTGCAGCAGATTCTTGTGAGTCTTTGAACCAGTAAACACTGTGTTCTCCATCACAGGTCCTGATGTGTACTGTACAGGTAAGCGTCGCAGAGCCTCCTGACTGGATGGTCTCCTATGGCAACTGCTGGACAAAAACATGGCTATTAGTAATCACATAAGTAATGCAATCTGAAAATATTGACAATATTGAAATGGAAACATATGCAGTAGTAAGCTGTTGAGTTGGAAATGCAGAAGCCTGAGATTTTCAGAGGGTTTTGACCTGTTTTAGTGTCTAGTGTGATGCATGGATCACTCTTGACTTTTTTTCTGAAGGTAGAAATGAGCCTTGGTTTCTCTCCTAAAGATGGTTTATACCATTAAAACCATGGGTGAAAATCAACAATCCAAAGTCATGTCGTCCCCAGTTTTAGTGCACCCATGAAGCACCTCTGTGATCGTCCTGTTTTTGCCTGAACATGGCTATATACTATAAAATACTCCAGAAAAACTTACAACCCAGCCTTAGGGGCCCGTAAGCCAGTGTACTCCTAGCTCTGTTCCCAAGCCTGGGTAAACGGGGAAGGTTGCATCAGGAAGGGCATCCTACATAAAATCAAATATACAGATTCATAATATGACCCGGGTTAACAATGACCACCTCTGGTGCAGTTAGCCAAGAGTGTGCCAGTAGAAACTATGCTACTGTTGGCCAGAGATAAAGGAGAAGGAGAGAGGAAAGTGTGTTAGGAGGCAGAGAGGTAAGAAAAGGTAGGAGGGTGAAGGTGATATGATGGAGAGAAGGAAGGTAGGTATATTGTGTGTGCAAGAGACCGGGTGGAAGAGAAGTAAGGTCAGGTACATTGGAGGTGGATTCAAGCAGTTATACTATGGTGTCGATAGGAAGAGAAATGGAGTAGGGGTAATCCTGAAGGAAGAGTATGTGAAGAGTGTTGTGGAGGTGAAGAGAGTGTCAAACAGAATTATGAATTTGAAGCTGGAAACTGAAGGTGTGATG
The DNA here is from genome assembly GCA_015106775.1 of Etroplus canarensis. Lineage (NCBI taxonomy): Eukaryota > Metazoa > Chordata > Actinopteri > Cichliformes > Cichlidae > Etroplus > Etroplus canarensis. The sequence goes on from VUQH01078283.1 coordinate 15,698, forward strand.
CTGAATGTTGTTGGTGCATATGTCCCACAAGTTAGATGCCAGTTAGAAGAGAAAGAGGAATTCTGGAGTAAGTTGGATGAAGTGGTAGAGAGTATTCCCAGGGGAGAGAGAGTGGTGATTGGAGCAGTATTGAATAGATGAGTCAGAATTGAAGATATTGAGGTTTTCACTGGTAGTGGCCAGGATGGACAGGATTAGAAATGAGTACATCAGAGGGTTGAGGAGTTTGGAGACAAAATCGGAGAGTGAAGATTGAGATAGTGGATATATTGGATAAAGGATGTTGAGGGTGGAGCTGGCAGGCAGGAGGAGAAGAGGAAGACCACAGAGAAGACTGAAGGAGGACATGCAGAGGGTTGGTGTGGGGGAAGAGGATGCAAGGGATAGGGTGAGATGGAGGCAAATGATCTGCTGTGGCGACCCCTAACAGGAACAGCCGAAAGAATGAGGAGTTCCAAAAAAAACTTACTCGCCCACTTCACCCAAGAATCAACATGTCACATAGAAGACAAACTGCCAGATGTCATCAGGTTCATATTGTGGTGCTGAATGAAGAGAATTTCAATAACTTTTCTTCACTTCTTAGAGAGAAGACTACATTTTCATTGGTCAAACATGAGAGAAACACTTGAATTTGATCCCACCCCGTGATACCTATAGTTTAAAGCTCATCGTCTGATTATCGGTAAATGTAGCATTTTTGCAAATGAAAGTGTTCCTTCACCAATTTAAATCAAAGTAGTGATGCATATGGATTAACAAAAATATAACTTACTAAGATCAGTCAGCTCAGTAACATCTTCAATCGAGCCATTACATTATGTGAAAAATGCTGCAGCGAAACGAAAGAATCTTTTTTCTTATACACGCTAAGTGTCAAGACTGTTTTTGATTGGCCACTCTGAAGCTGTGCCATCTTCCTCACATAGGAAATGAGGTCATTGCATTACTGACACCTATGATGAGGCTTGGCAAATGTACAGAGATTAAGAAAATGTTAAAATATCCTTTTTTCACTAAGTTTTTTCCAGCATGGTTCAAGTAAATATCGTCACATATACTTGCTGATTTTTTTTCATGTAGTTAAATTAATTGTTAAAACACATCAATGCTTTCAGCATGAAGTTATTTTTGACCTCTGTGCTAGTATTTCTCACCCTTACATCCTGTTAAAAGCCACACCACTTGCTGCAGTGAGACAAATATTTAAAAATGGTCTTGAACAATCAGGCCCCATCCGCATTGTAGCATATTTTCCTAACAGAGCACTTTGCTCTCAGAGTTCTCTACTGTAGAATGGGAGGCAGAGCCTTCAGCTTTCAGGCCCCTCTCCTGTGGAAACAGCTCACAGTTTATATTTGGTAGGCAGACACCCTCTCTACATTTAAGATTAGGCTTAACACTTTCCTTTTTGATAACACTTAAAGTTAGAGCTTAGTTGTGTTGCAATAGGTTTAGGCTGCTGCTTTCTCTCCAATACTGTAGGGTCTTTTTAAGTTCCTTGAGGCATCCCTTGTTGTAGTTTAGCTGGTCAGCAGGTTTCAGAGTAATATCTAGTAGGGGTAACTTTAATGTGTTAACATTTCCTTGAGGTTCAGACGCTGGTCATTAATCATCACCAGCTCGATGGGGCAGAAGGGAAGCTTGTGATCATAGTTCACATTTGATCCAGTGTTAATCCAGCAGGACTAAATTGGTGACTCTAATCTTAAAACTGTGAAAGTGAAACTGTGAAAATGTGTGTGAAGTGTCCACTTTTTTGAAGGTTAGCTTCTTTCCAGTGAAGAAGTTTGAAGTCATCTTTACAGTCATGGCTAAAACTTTGTGTTTTATCAGAATCAGCTTCATTGGCAACACATGAATATCCTTAGTACCTTTTACTGCATTCCTTTACTGTCATCACGTCACAGGAGTCTACATGGAAACTGATGTAAACTGCAACTACACCCTGTACTTCACTGACTAATGTTACACTGTCTTTACATGAGACTGAGGCTATAGCATGGCTGTACACCATAACTCCCTGGCAGCTGGGCTTTCATGGGTCATAATGAAATGATGTAACTTCTAAAAAACTTTCATGGTTTTGAGTTCTGTATATAGTTCTGTGTATGGTTTCAAGCTCTCTGTTGTCTTTTCTTAAATATTTCCTTGGTTTAGTTTTGGATATGTCTCCCTGCCTTTGTTTTCTTGTCCTTGGTCAAGTTTGTGCTCGTGTCTTGTTCTGTATGTGTTCTGTTTCCTGTTTTACTTTGAAACCTGTTTAGTCTCATGTTTTGTGTTGCGTTTTACTTCCTGCCCTTGATTGTTGCCGCCTGTGTTCCTCTCCCTCCAGTTTCTCGTTTGCTCGTCAGTCTGTGAGTATTTAGTCTCTGTCTGTATTCAGTTCTTTGTTGTGTCTTCAGTCTTTCTTCTCCAGTGTGTGAGAGTCTCTGTTCCTTGTGTTCTCTGGGACTTTGTAACACTCTGTGTGTTTGGCTTAATAAAGCCCTTTGAGTTTAACCTGCCTGCCTCAGAGTCCTGCATTTTGGGTCCTCCCTGCACTCTCACCTGCGCAAAGCCTGACAGCAATCCTCAACGTAAATGTTGCTTCAAAGTGGCTGAGTAGGAGAAAAAACTAAAAATAAGGAGCTGTGTTCTCATTAGTCCTCTGAGGATGTTGTTGTTTTAATTCAATTCAATTCAATTCAATTTTATTTATATAACACCAATTCACAACAAAAGTCGCCTTGAGGCGCTTCACACTGTAGGCTAAAGATAAAACAGTGTTAAAAGGAAAACCCCAACAATCCGATGATCCCCTATGAGCAAGCGCTTGGCAACGGTGGGAAGGAAGAACTCCTTTTTAATAGGAAGAAACCTCCGGCAGAACCAGGCTCAGGGAGGGGCGGCCATCTGCCTCGACAGGTTGGGGATAAAGGGAACAGAGAAGACAGAAAGGAGAGCAGAGAGAGGCACACGCTATGGGAGAGAGAAAACAACATTTAATGGCATGCAGCAGTAACAAATAAGTGCGAAAAGCGGT
>VUQH01078286.1:7508-17834 GCA_015106775.1 Etroplus canarensis
AAAGACTGTGCAGCTCTGACCTGATAAGGTCGACTGTTCCACAGTTTGGGTCCCACGACAGTAAAGGCTTTGTCCCCACAAGTTCTGAGTCGAGCTCTTGGAACAACTAGAAACAGAAGACAGAAAGGAAAGCAGAGCGCTGAGGTCAGCTAACCAGCTCTCTCCCCTCACCCCCAACCTGTCGAGGCAGATGGCTGCCCCTCCCTGAGCCTGGTTCTGCCGGAGGTTTCTTCCTGTTAAAAGGGAGTTTTTCCTTCCCACCATCACCAAGTGCTGCTCATAGGGGATCATTGGATTGTTGGGGTTTTCCCTTTAGCACTGTTTTGTCTTTACCGTACAGTGTGAAGCGCCTCGAGGCGACTTTTGTTGTGAATTGGCGCTATATAAATGGAACTGAATTGAACTGAAATAAAATTGAACTGGATGGGCAGTACGGCTTAAGGAGCTCTGGCAAATAAGAAGGCGCAAGGCCATTCAAGCAGTTAAAAACAATTAGTAAAATTTTAAATTGAATTCTAAAATTGACAGGAAGCCAGTATAACTATTAAAGAACTGGGGCTATGTGGTCATGCTTTTTCTTCCCAGTCAGCACGCGAGCGGCAGCAGTGTCAACAGTTTGTAGGCAAGGGCATCCTCTTAAAGAAAAACAAGAGGTTAAAAAAGACCACCAACTTCAGTGTAGTACAAACAGACTCTCAGTGTGTTAATGGGGCTTCTCTGCTGCACCTGTGTGGCACTGGATGCCTTGAGTTTGTGTAGGATCTGGTTAGACGCAGGAGATGGGTGAGTTAGGGTGCTGTGGGGGGGAAACCTCTGTTCTTTTTGCCACGGAAGTTGGATGTCACAGCCAGGAGTGAAGCCACATCCAAGTTGAGCGTGTTCCAGTAGCGGTTGTAGCAAAGGTAGAACCATTCATCCTTTGCAAGTAATACCTGGAGAACATAGACACGTCTCCTTTTATAAGCTCAAAAACACCACTGAAGCACATTCACAGATAGAACCTGGGAATAGCTCTGCATATGACTTATTCACAAATATACAACAGTGGTGATACAGTTTACAAGTGCTACAGTTTTTCTTGCTGTTTATGATACCCACTCGTGCAGTTCATTTCAAGTCAGTTCATTTGTGTGAATTAATTTAGAATGTTTTTACTGCAAAGAAATAAAAACAGTGAACGACAGCTTTTCAGTTTGCACTGGGGCGGTTTGCAGCCAAGCGTGAAGGGGCGCGGCTGAGAATTAGCGCCTTCGAGTCTGAGGCCATAGTCCTCAGCTGTAAAATGGTGGTGTGCCCACTCCGGGTCGGGAATGGGTTGTTGTCTCCCAAGTGGAGCTGAAATATCTGGGGCTCTTGTTCATGAAAGAGGGAAGGAGAGAGTGGGAGACTGACAGATGGATTCGTGTGGTACCTGCAGTAATGGGAAAAGTCAGCTGAGGATAAAAGCAAAACTAATGATCCATGTTCCTATCTTCACCTATGTCACAGGTTGATCACATGGTTGAAATAGGCTTCCTTATAAGGGTGTCTGGGCTCAGCCTTAGAGATGGGGTAGGGAGCTCGGCCATTCAGGAGGAGCTCAAAGTAGAGCTGCTGCTGCTCCACGTTGAAAAGAGCCAAATGAGGTGATTCAGGCGTCTGACGAGGATGCCTCTTGGCCTCCTCCTCCTAGGTTAGATGTTTTGGGCATGTTCAACTGGAAAGAGGCCCCAGGGTAAACCCAGGACATGTTGGAAAGATTTTACCTCTTGGCTGACTTGAGAGTACCTCAGTGTCCCCCCAAAAAGAGCTGGAGGAGGTGGCTGGGGAGAGGAAGATCTGGGCATCTCTGCTTAGATTGGTGGGACTTGCTGCAGAAGATGGATGGATGGTTTGCTATTAATTAATGAATTCCAGTTAGAGACTGTTTCGGAACAAGGATTATCTCAGCTTCTTTTTTCAGCAGATGGCAGTGTGAGACCTGACAATAACGATCTGAAATGCGAGCTGTGCGATTTTCTTAAAGGTGGAGAATTCAGCAATAACAAGTCACGTCTCCCTGTCTAATAATTTCTTTCCCAACTTCAGGATTTAGGATTTCCGCTGGTGCCGCAACCAGGTTCCTCATCTTGCATTGTAAAGTCAGGGTTAGTGTGGTTGCTCCAAATTTCTTAGAGAGATTTATGACTTGAGGGTCCATTTCCAATGAAGATTCTGACTGGGAACTCGGCATGGCATTCCATTTGAGATGGGAAGTCAGAAATCCTGTTAGAGCTCAGAGAACTCTGTTAAATCATGACCCCAAAACTGGCTTCTAAAATAACCAAGAAGGGATGAGAAGAAAATGGAGCGCTTTCAGGTTCCTACTCTTAAAAGCTATGTAAATATTGTCACACCAGAAATGTAATAGTAATCCTTCTTTTTAAATGTGGAAAAGAAACAAAAAAATTCCATCATGTCCATTGTAACTTTAGAGAAAATTGTGTTGTCCTTTATAGATAAATCTCCAGGACAGAGAACGACTTAAGGTCTGAGTCATTAAACATCTGCTCTGCGGTAGTTGGCTGGTATGTTCAGTGTCAGAACTTTTATTTTCTTCAAATGGTCATAAAGATTTATAAGACGCGAAAGTTCCTTTGCAAATGTGAACTATAATTTTAATTGGGAGTATTTCTGTCAGGGAGAATCATGCCTCACTTACTGAGCTCCATTAAGCTAGAAATGAAAATAATCTCAGCAAGTTTGAGTGGGGTGACGATGGGTTCACACAATAATGGCTTTAAATGTAATTACACAATTTTATTTCATTCTGTCTTCATTTCTCTGTATTAATTTGCTTTAGTGCCATCTGTGCACCCTTCAAGTGTTTAGAAGACGCTCCTGGATGTCGATGTGGATTTCTGCTCTCCTTCACAGCTGGAAGTCTCAAATTCTTTTTAATTTTGAGGACATCAAAACAATGCTGCTATTTCTTTTTTGTATTTCAGGGACTGGCAGACAGTGACACAGTATGGCACCGCTAGCATTCAAATATAGTAAAGGAAAGTATCTGCTCTCCTCTGTGAAGCTGCTGTGCAAATTGGTCTTTATCTAATGGTGTGAGGACTTCCTGTCCGCTACACCAAAAGGACAACAAGTGACAGGAAGTGACTCGGGTTCTAATCTGTAAATTTTAGGGATGTGGCATGGTTGAATTTAGTCAGACTAAATAATACTGTTTCTTGTTCTCCAGAATTTCAGATGTATACGTTTTTAGCTACAGTTTTTTTTTTTGTTCAAACTGGTGCAGACAGATTCATTCTAGCCAGACGTTGAGAAGCTTCCATCTCTTAATGTTAGACTATTAAATAGCTGACATGTATTGCTGTAACCAAACTGTAACTGAGATTCTTTATTTTTCCACAGCTAGAGTAGGCTCAACCCCTTGTAGCCTGGGAAGGCCAAGAAAGCTGCGAAAAGGTTTGTGATGTGATCAGCGGAGACCTGTGTGTTTACATACGTCTCTGGTGCAGGAAGAGAGCTCTGGATACCTGGGTCAACCTTGAGCCCTGCTGGGCTCTTAGGTTTGGATCAGGTTTTCTGATTTTTGCACTCTATTATTTTCCATTTCAATTCAGCTTTTGTGATATGGTTAAGTTTTTATTGTCCTCTTAGTGTTTGAAGTTGGGCACTTTTCTTATTTTTCTAGTTATTTTTCTAGGAAGATCCTGTCTACTTCTTTGGCTTTGACTGTGAAAATGAAGCTGTGGATTTATCAGTTGATCTACGTTCTCACCAATAGCCACTGGCTCTGGGTAGTGACTCAAAGACTGTAGTTACAGGTGGCGAAAATGAGCTTCCTCCAAAGGGGCGTCTGGGCTCTCCCTCAGGAGTAGGGTGAGGAGCTTGGTCATTCAGGAGGGGTTTTGAATTGAGCTGCAACTTGAAACTCTGAATTGAAAGGATCCAATTTAGGTGGTTGGGGTGTCTGATAAAGATGCCTGATAAGTAAAGTGCTTTAGGCATGTTCGACGGGATAAAGACCCCAGGAAAGATCAGGGCAGGTTGGAGAGATTGTCTTGGGAACACACTGATGTCCCCCTAAAAGAGTAGAAGAAGGTGGCTGGAGAGAGGGAGGTCTGGGCACCTCTGCTTAGAATGCCGTGCTTTGACCTGGATGCGAGGCTGAAGGTAGCTGGATGGATGGTGTTTCAGTTTAGTGATCCTGTGTTTTGGTTTGATTTTTTTTTTTTTCTGTAGTGGGTGCTTGAATGCATGAGTTCACGTGTCTCTTTGTTTAGTAGTTATCTTTTAGTTACTTCCTGTTTTACTTTGAAGGTCAGTTTTCTTTCATACCTTGCTTTAGCTTTACTTCCTGTCCACGTCTTCACATGATTCCCGGATTGTTCTCACCTGTTTTATTACTTCAACCTGTATCTTATTCTCCTCCTCTTTGGGGTCTGTCTGGATAATAAGAGTGTATACACTCGCTGGCCACTTTATTAGTTACACCTTGCTAGTACCAGGTTGGACACCCTCAGGACTTCAGGACTGCCTTAAATTCAATAAAGTGCTGGAAACATTCCAGTTTGGTCCCTATTGCCATGATGGTACCATACAGTTGCTGCAGATTTGTCAGCGGCCCAACCATGATGAGAATCTCCTATTCCATTACCCCCCAGAGACGCTCTATTGGGTTGCGATCTAGTGAGTGTGGAGGCCATTTGAGTACAGTGAACTTGTCATTTTTCAATAAAGCAGTTTGAAATGATTTAAGATTTGTGACATGGTGTGTTATCTTGCTGGAAGCAGCCATCAGAATATGGGCACACTGTGGTCATAAAGGGATGGAAATGGTCAGCAACAACTCACAGGTAGGCTAAAGTGTTTGAACAGTTAGTACTCAGGGGCCCAACATGGGCCAAGATAATATCCTCCACACCCCCAGTACCACTGATACAAAGCAAGATGGATCCATGTTTTCATGTTTTTTTACTCCAGATTCTGACCCTACCATCTGAAATGGAACCTCGTCATAACAGGCAATGTTTTTTTCCAGTCCTTGGTGTCCATTTTGGTAGGCTGTGTAAATTATAGCCTCACTTTCCTGTTAGCTGACATGAGTGGCACTTGGTGTAGTAGTCTTCTGCTGCTGCAGCCCATCTGCTTCTATGTACTCTTCTGTATACCTTGGTTGTAATGAGTGGTTATTTGAGTTATTGTTGCCTACCTAATAGCTTGAAGCAGTATAAACTTTCTCCTCTGATATCAGCAAGGCATTTATTTTTTTTGTACTGTAACTGCAAGGCATCCTTTGTCAGTTTCCAGCCAGGGGCCATTGTAGCTTTAAAAATAAATTAATAAATCAATGGGGGAAAAGTGAAAATTAAAGGGATTTATAATCATATCCAAAGTTTGACAAACAAACAACTTTATTGGTCCCCAGATAGGAAAATTCAAATCACTGACACTCTTACTGATAGAAGACACACACACACACACACACACACACACACACACACACACACACACACACACACACTTTATAATCAGAATTAGAATACTTTATTAATCCTTGGGGAGAAATTGCTTAATGCAGCATGCAGTGAGGGAGGTCGATGAATAAGGCTGCCTATTACAGGCACTGATGAGCTGTGTGTGTGTGTGTGTGTGTGTGTGTGTGTACACGCACGCGTCTGTGTTTGTGTGTTCTATCAGTAAGCGTCTTGCTCAGGGGCACCTCGGCAATGCTCTGGGTGTGAGCTGACAGCTCTCTGACCTCTGGACCATCTCCACACATATGGGTCCAGGGCGAGGTCTTGGACCGGCTGGTCTCGAGCCGGCGGCCCTCAGCAACCATCCGGCTCCCAAACAGGTCCTCCGGTGCACTGAGCCAATGCTGCACCCAATCCTACGGTGAGCTGCTGAAGTATAACAGATTTAGTAAACATTAATGCTGCTTTTCATCTGCTTGCTGCAGCTTGCATGGTTCATGCACTTTGCTGGGATGTGTAATGAAATATTTTTTATGTCTTTGTAGAAGACTTAAAGTTTGAGCACATGGGGGAAAAACATGTGTCAATGTACCCTGAAGATTACCTACAGTTACTGTTAGGGTGCAGCCTTCTTTCTCAGTCTGGGGATATGGATGGGGAAGACATATCATTTTTGCAAGTAAATATGAATATGCCAGAGTTAATATCGTTCCTTTCCTCCCTCTCTGCCACAGCTAGTGACTGGTGAGTCTGACATGATATTCCAAGGGAACAAACTGTTTCTTTCTTCCAGTTCAAGCTGACACGTATGAAACAGTTTGATAAAATACAGTAGAGTGTGACAGAAGAACACAGTCAGTGGGAAGAATGATGAAGCATGACAAATGCTATCAGGAAATCTGCAATGGCAGGACTACAAGAAACATGGGACCAAGTCTGCCTCAAGCTTTCTTCATTTTACCTTCCTAAAAAAAAAAAAAAAAAGAAAGATGGGATGCTGTGTAAAATGTAAATTAAGATGAAATGCAACAAAAAACTAGAGAACCGGGTGGAACACGTCACAGCTAATTAATTAACATTGGCAATGGGTATAAAAATGATGAGATGGTAGTAAATCTAGGGATTTCATCCTGTACGTGATAACATTAAAATAATCCAGAGGATTTTCTGTACCTAAAGCACAAGACTGAACAAAAATGTATTGAAAAGCTGTGATCTACAGGCCTTAGGTGTTAAAAAAGGAGGTGTCTTTGTAGAGGAGATCACTAAATGGGTTCAGAAACATGTGAAGAACAGTTATCACAACTAACACAATTAACTGATAACTGGAGCAGGAACAACTTGAACATCTTTGAAGGCCTTAAATGATGTATTCAGGTTTTAAAGCAATGTATGATGCCATACAGACTGTTTTCTTTATTTATTTTTAGCAAAGAGCTTGCTTACTTCAGCAAGACATTACCAAACCACATTCTGCGTTCATCTGCCTGCAGGCCCGTCCCACTGGAAACATTTGGCATATTATGAAATGGGAAAAAAAAAAACTTTTCAAGGATTGAAGAAGAAATTTTGCTCTTTACCAACTTTTGTGAAGTTAATATCTATGACGTGTAGAAGAGTTGATAACATTTATATGATTTATGTGGTCAAAGGTCGAGGTCACACAGACTCACTAATGAAATTCTTGTTACCATCTTAGGAGCTTACTGAGCTGGCGGATCTGATCCAGATTTTGTACGCTCAATTACTGTAATGGTCAGAAGAACTGATATCATTCTTGAGGTCATTGGGTTAAAGGTCAAGGTCACATGGGGTCATCAGTGAAAATATTGTTGCTACCATAGGAGCTAAATGGGCTGCTGGATCCTAGCCAGTTTTTGTATACTTAATTACTTTGATGGGTAGAGTAAGAGCTGAGAACATTTTAGAGATTATGAGGTCAAAGGTCAAGGTCCTATGGGGTCATCAGTATAAATGTCATTACCACCATAGGAGCGGTCTGGACTCCTGGGTCCTTGCCAGTGCCTGTATGGCTAATCACCATGATGGGCAAAGGAACTCATAACATTTTTGACATCTGTGTGTCTGTCTTTAAAAAATTTACCACTACAGGAGCTGACTGGTTTGCTGGCTCTTTTCCAAATGTTGTGTGGTTAATGCCTATGATGGGTAGAAGATCTGATAACATTTACAAGACTGTGGGGTCAAAGGTCAAGGTCACACAGTCATATTTAGGGCGAAGGCCTACTGGGCAAGTTCTAGACCTTTCAAAATCTCTGCAGATCTTTACATTTTGTTTTTAATCCTATTTGGCCTAACAATTTTTTTTTCCTACACTGGATGATAATTTAAAAACAGTATTTGTCCTCCTACAATTTTGCTGAATTTTCCATTCGTGGGACAAATAAAGTCTTATCTTATGCAGTAGAATTGCAAACTTTGAAGACCTCTTACACATAGTCGCTCTTTGTAACCAGCAAATTATGGCATCCAAACTTGGAGTTTAAAACTATAAGAAAACTGCCTGCTTTGATTCTGCTGAAGCAGAACTACCACAGAATATTGTCGAAATTTAAGGCTTTGCTGCAAAATATGACAGGAACAATCACAGAGAGAGCGAGTGAGTAGATGGGGAGTATTCAGGGTGGTTCTTTCTAGATCTCAGAACCTCTCTTACCTTTTTTAATGACTCTTATTTTTATCTCTCTGATTCTGTTACATTGACCATGTTGACATGGACTGAAAACTTAAATATATTTGTATTATGAATTAAAAACTCTTCCAACCACTTTTCATGAATTTTCTCTCCTATTTAATCCTGTTTGGATGGCATAGGTGCAGTCCAGGATTATAAATAAATTCATTAAAAATGTCCTCCTGATGTTCTTAAAAGTTGAAGGACTTGACATTTTACACTGCAAAGTGACAGGAAAGATGGATGTAAGGAAACGGCACAGATGATATCTGACAGATACAAACGTACAGTGTCATGTTTGTTCACCACAATGTCTTTGATTTATTCACCTTTGTTAGCTTCATGTCCTTTTTAGTTTTCCATTCTTGCGAGCTTAATCATAATCCTGAAAATAACCTTGATAGTGCTGTCATATTAAAAGAAATCAGCTGATTTTTGGTAAGAACTGAAGCTAAGTAGCATGGTTTTAATGCATTTTACACTTTTGCCACACAAAGCTTTAATGGACTGGAACGTGCCTTAAGGTATCTACCACATTCATCTCCTTTGCTTTTGATCGCTAACAAGATGTGACGTTAACAGTGTTTTAACCTTTATCAGGTCCATTAAAGCTGCAACAGTTGCTGTTGTAACACTCTGTGCATGTTTTAAGCTAAACAAATGACTTTTACAGAAAAATCTACTATTTTAGAAAGTAACTCTCTCTCAGTTCCTACATCTCCCAGACTTACGTTGCTTATACTCTGAACATCTGTCAGCACTGTCCATGGTCCTGAAAACATCTGCAAATCGTTTCTTATATGTATGTCTTCGTGGAATTAGTGACAAGTAGTCCTTAAGAAGCTCGGCTTCTTTCTGAGCACCATCTGTTTCTGTTTTCCTGAAGTTTAAAGAAAATTTTCACTCTGAGATTTTTCACACAGAAGCATGGCCAGGTGTCCCCTTAGGGCAATTTTTCTCATGCAGAGACATCCCATTAACATTTTTTTCCAGTGTGAGGAAGCATACAAATCTGGAAAACCACATCATTTAAGGGGTCGGGCACCAAATGGCACAATCACATGAACTCCAATCAGAAGACAATTTAGTAAGGAGAAGTCATTTGAAATAACTGAATGGGATTTAGTGGGGTACAGAGTTTGAATGATAAATCATTTGGCAATTAGACTCAGTTGAAGCTGCACGGTAGAGAGGAGTCCAGGAGTAGTAGGAAGTAGTACAGGATCCCCTTAGCGTATTCATACTGGTAATAGAGGTGGAGATAAAGTTGGTGGAGATCTTGGATGAAGACATGAGTGACCATGATGAGGCTGAGATGGGGAGGAGGCAGGTCAAACGAATGAAAATCTGAGAGGTAGCATGACAAAGAGCACAGAGCTTTAAAAAGAACATGGAACAGAAACTGAATAGTGGCCATGAAAATGATTGGGCCAGAGTGATGATGCCAAAATTGAGCTTGACATGATGTAAAGGTCAGAGTATCAGTCCAAAGACTCCGGAGTGCAGGCAGGTGAGTGAATACAGATGCCATCATAGCAGGTCTCACTACCGTCTTGTAAACCTTCCCTTTCACTCTTGCTGCTATCCTTCCGTAACAAAGCACTCCTGACACTCGTCTCCACCCACTCCACCCTGCCTGCACTCTCTTCTTCACCTCTCTTGTGCTCTGTCCGTTGCTTTGAATGGTTGATCCCAGATATTTAAACTCATCCACTACTTTTTGGAAGTGGGGGTTATTCCATGTATACTTCATATTTTATAAAAATACTCATTTTATATTCAGACCATATATTTGCATAACTAACTGTTTTATTTATCCTCAGCTGTCTTTTTTCCACAGTATCTCAGGGGGAACATTATTTCAACTCTGTGAATTGTTCTGTACATGTAGCAGACTTTGACTATGACACAAGGATCAGTTAGCTAATAGCTTGCTGGCTAGCTAGTAAAGCCCTTCAAAGATGTGCTTTAACACTCAGAGTAAACTTCAGCTTTTGTGCTTTTTCACTTTTACTGGAAAAAGAAGTTGAATCACTTCAACTTCCACCACAGTCTCTTTGTCACGGCTGAGTGTCTAGGCGAGGAGAGGTGCGGCGTGGACCCGCGAAGCAGTACCGCTGAGACAGGCTTATAAACCAAAAGGGCTTTATTTAGCCAAAGCAGGAAATAATAGTCCCA
>VUQH01078315.1:2691-102453 GCA_015106775.1 Etroplus canarensis
TGATGGAATTCTTTACAGAGGTGATTACTGGAGATAATGAGCTGGATAGGCTTAGTTTGGTAAGTAATGGGGGGAGATAAGAGGCTGTGATCTTTGACTGATTCTAACAGACTGCTGTTAGAATCGAGAGGAATGGTGGGAATTTTATGGTGTGCAACAATTTCACTATCCAAAAAACATTGTTCAGCCCCCAAATCCAACAGTGCCTGAAAATGAAGAGAGTCCTCCACTAGACATGAGTGACTTGTCAGTGTTAAACGAGAGAGAGGTTTTGCTGGAGGGTCGCCCGTCAGTTCCCCTACAGCTATTGGCGGTCTGCTCCTCCTGGTTGTGTGGGATAGGTGGCTATGAAGTGACCTGACCTGCTGCAGCAAATGCCTTGACCAGCTGCTCTCCTATGTTGGCATTCCTCCAAAGAGAAGCAAGCCCTACCCAGTAACATGGGCTCGCTAGTATCTGCCAGCAGGGAAGGTGAGCTGTTGGGAGAAGGCACTGAAGTAGAGAGTGGAAGGCAAGTGTGGTTCTGGAGATGGGAAGTGGACATTGACAGGTGTTGTGTTCACATGCTCGTTCTCGGAGCCGGTCATCTATCCTCATTAACTAAAGCCTCAAAAAACACTGGGTCATTGCGGGGAACTAACTCGTCCTTTAAACTCTGAACAGACTGTTTTATATTAATTCAGGCAATAAAAACAATGAAATAAACAAGAAATATACCACCAAGAGGAAACTACAGTATAGTGTGTTTATTGAGCTCCTCTTGGCAAAGCAAATGTGTTTTGCACAACAGGCCATTCAAATTATGATTATGCTTGTAAAGCTTTCAGTCAGGACAGGTTAAAACATAATAACTTTTAAAAAAGTAAAAAAAAATTAATAAATAAATTAAATACAAAAATTAAAAAAATACATTAAAATATATAAAGAAAATAATAAAAATAAATAAATTTTTAAAAGCTGTGCAAAAATACCCTGCAGGGTTGAGTCCCCCCAGCCAATCTCAGCTGCGTGGATAAGAAATTTTTGGAGTGTTCAGATGCAGAGCGATTACTCTGGCTAACAGGCACTTAGCTGCATTTCTCACCTGGAGGGGATGGTCAAATACCCTCTTTAGTTCAGTTTCAAACTCCACTAGGGTAAAGGATGGAAAGGGCTGGATGGAAAAAAGTGCCTCAGCCCAGCTCAACACCCTGCCCTGTAGCAACCTGACAATAAAGGAATTTTTACTTTCTTCTGTAGTAAAGGACTTCAGAGACTGGCCAAATGATAAGGAACACTGAAGGAGGAAACTGCCACACTGTCCTGTTTCCCCAGAAAAGCATTCAGGTGCAGGAACTGAGGCTTCCTGAAAAACTGGTGACAGAGCTGCTGGAGGTTCAGGGGCCAAAGACTGAGTGATGGCTTCAGGAAGAGGTGAGCCCTCGGTTGTGGTTGACTGCTGGAGCATAGCCCCTATCTAATTGAGTTGCTGGTTAGTGTGCAGTTGTTGGTCAGAGAGAAAAACGCAACATCTGTTCATGCCGGCCCAACCTGATTTGCTGAAGTGCTTTGGAAAAGACCTGCTGAGTCCATTTTGTGGCCAGATCGTTCTGTAATGTTTTCGACTTGGAGGGCTCAGATGTAGGCACACAACAAGGCAGTTCAACACTGGTTTAGTTGTTACAGCAGAAAATGGCTGGCACGAAGGTTCAGGTGGGAAAACACAACTAAGGGAAACTGGAACAAAAGGCACAGGAAAGAAACTGGACTAAGGGCAAGTGGCATATAGTTACTGGAAAAGACAGAGATTAATATTCTCACTGTCCATCTGACTGAGACAAAGGCAGACAGGAGGTCTGGGAAAAATCTTCGGAGGTACAGGCAGCAACCAGTAACAGACAGGTAGATCCAGACCTGGGCACAAAGACCTAAGATCAGTACTCAGTCAACATCTTTAGAAAGAGTAAAGCTAGCTAGGCAATTTACCATTGATTAACACTGAATGATCTGGCGACGGTGAACTTCAGAACCGGTGAATTTGTGGGGCAGTGAGTGATTCTTGCTGGCTGTGGGACTCCTGGAGTGAGGAGCAGGCCAAGTGAGAGAGAGAGAGAGAGAGAGAGAGAGAGAGAGAGAGAGAGAGAGAGAGAGAGAGGTGCAGTTGAGAGAGACAGCCTCTTAGAGCTGTGAGGCAGAAGTGATGGATTCAGCCCACAGAAAAGTGACAGTCCTCTCCTAACGGGCCACAGGCAGTACACAACCTGCCCTGGACTCTCACTGTTCATCAGAAGACTACCTCTGCCATCCAACCAAAGTTACCAGCTGTCTCTTCTTTCTCTTTCCAACTTTTTTTTTTTTAAGTGGATTTTGGAGCAAGCTACTTCACGTTTGAAGAATAGTTTCAAGTTGAGGTTCTGTTGGGCTGATAACAGCCTTTTAATAATTATAATAATAAGCTTTAAAACGCCACCTCTCTACTGGTGGAATGGACCAAGGTGACAAAGAGTGAGTAACTGGACGGGCAGAGCACAGAGAGGACTACACAGGGGTGCAGATTTCACACTTGGGATGACATACAACTGTAAGACACTTCAGACAACTCTGACAGAAGGGCAAAGGAACTGAAGGAGCCTCATCAGTATTGTGCAGTTATCTCGTAAGCATGATGTAACCTTGTCACATATTTATATTTATTTTGTTTACTATTTAGGAGGGAGACTGTATGTGTGTATTGAATTCATTAAAAAAAATACTATAGTTACTGCATTAATAAATTCTTCACACTCATAACAATTATCTTTTTTGGGTTGACAAGTTGTTAGTGAATTAGTTCTATTAGAGTAGTTAAGCTCTTTATCATTTTGTTACAACAGACTAAGGTAAGAGTTTGACTTGAGGCTATTTAATGATTTTTGCTTAATCTTGAATTCAGTAGACATAAGGCAGCATCTGTCATCTGACTCACTGCTTGCAGGAAGAGGGAGCAATTCTTCTTATTGACTAACTGAACTGATGCTGGCTATGACAGATTTGGCCAAGAGGAGGTCAATTCAGCACAGGGGGATGCTGGAGAGCGAGTCTTCAATAGTGCTTCTTCACTACTGCCAAAAAACAGGAACCTTAAAGTGTAAAATAAGGCACATGGCTCGTAAAGAGGCTTCATAAAATGTTATATGTATGATGAGCCTTGTATGACACATGCTGAAAACAATGCTTCTTTTTATTATCTATAAATAACCACTCATATATGAAAAGGGGGGGAAAAAACTTTACTATGTTAAGCACACTGCAGCTTCAGGATGTTCCCGTGGGCTCAAGAGGATAGGGAAGCAGGCAGTTGAATCCCGTCTTTGTTTCTGTTGCCAGGGTGGTGTTTGGATAAGGGGGCTTTGAGGTAGAATGCTGGAACTTATCGAAACAATTCCCAAGACCCCCTCACTCCCTGTCTGAAATCACAAAAGAGGTACAAAAGAATGAAACAAAAGTAGAAAAAAAATCTATAGTTAGATGTAAAAAAAAACCCCACTCTCCTTCTCTGTGGACAGTGAAAATAAATAGTGTCCTTTACCAACAAACTGGGCAGGTAGCTGAGGTTAATCATGTTCGAAATGTCATGTTACATGCTTACAAGAATTACATGCTTGAGGAAAGAATGAGGTTCCCCTCAAGGTAAAGCAATAGTGCAGATTACCATGAGCAAATTGAATTTGACTCTGATCCAACACATATTGGGTGTCATGCAGGAGACTCTGCCAGTTCTCAGTAGAGCTGGCGCTAATTTGAACATGCAGCATAAAGCCGTCCTGCGAAGTGTCCGCTTCTTTTTTGGCAGCTGACAAATGAGGTGCTCTGTTGTTGTGTTGTGATCTCCTGTTGTGGATGACGATGATGATGATGATGATGATGATGATGATGATGATGATGTGATTATGAAGCATTCACACAGAAAGTAGGACACTGAGAATGAACTGGGTCAGTAGCTATGGTGCGTCTTATAGGTAGAGGTTGGGGGGGGGGTTAATGGTCCTCCATCTAGAGGGTCCAGTGCTCTCTGTCTGCCACTGCCATTGACTCTCCATGTGAGTATGGCAGCTCACTCTAATGAGGTGACGAAGAATGTGAGGAATGCCATGCTCATACTGAAATGAGAGGGGCTGGGGTGAGAGACATGAGCCAGTTGGAGCAAAGCTGCCCACCTTCTAATTAATATGTGCTGAGCATGACCAAAAACGCTGAAGCCCAGTGCTGGTCAGAGCCACACTGACCTAGCCCCTACACCCACCTATCACACTTAATTTAACACTGAGTAAAATCCAGAAGGAGGAGTCATGTAAACACAGACTTACCACCTGAAAACAGTAAAACCAAAACATTTTGGTGTGAAGCAGACTTGAAGAAATTACCTGAGAGGAGCTGCCAATCATACTACAATGAGAGGGGCTATTCATTGCTCTTCACTCAGTTGTCTTTAG
The DNA here is from genome assembly GCA_015106775.1 of Etroplus canarensis. Taxonomy (NCBI): domain Eukaryota; kingdom Metazoa; phylum Chordata; class Actinopteri; order Cichliformes; family Cichlidae; genus Etroplus; species Etroplus canarensis. The sequence continues at coordinate 7,143 of VUQH01078315.1, forward strand.
GTCTGGAGTGGAGTATATGTATATTCCACTTCTCAACACCCCTTAATAATTGCAGCTTTTGGCCGGTTAATTGCAGCTTGTTTAGGTGAAGTGATTTTAGGACAATAAGGGGCTGTGCGGACTGTTAACAGTGAATAAGGAGGCAAAGGCTTTTCTGTTGTCCCCTCTGGCAGACTATGGATAGGTTAATAACAGGCTGCCTCTGCTGGGGCAGATGGGATTGCCTCCTGTCCCTGGGATACTGAGCCCGGCAAGTGTTGTTATTTGAAAACACACATTAACGGAAAAAAAATTCACAGACATGCACATACTGCATACACTTGCAAACACACGATTCATCACAGGCTGCAAACATTTTCCCCTCAGCTTTGAAGTGTAGTGAAGCCTAGAGCAGGAGATTCCAGGATAACTACGTCCAAAATGGGAGTCCTCCACAGCAGGGGCAAATCACACGGCATTTCTCTGAGACAGAGCTCATGTTCCAGGGGGAGAAACCGCAGGAGCCACTGGCCAAAAACAGTCATCAGCACATTGCAGGACAGGCTCTGAGCTGCTCTATTATCTTGGTATGGGCTTACTTGTAAGCTATTATTAGTCACTTCTTTAGGGCTCGATCTGTAAGACTTTGAGATTATATTAGTGAGAACTGATAATAAGAATCTCTTTGTGTAGTGTGAAAAACATTTTGACACAAAAATCTCTGCATCAATCAGCACTTGCGGAGATGACATCATTGGGCCCAGACTGTTAGATGGATTCGGTCTATGAAAGACTGTGGTGACAGAAGAGATTCATACTTAATCTAAAACAGAAACTGCACATTAATTTTTTTTTTTTCATAGGTGAAGAGTTCTTTGGGATACTGTTTTCCCAAAATACCCCGAAGACCTTGTGCTCTTTTGTACTGTAAATTTTTTTAGACATTTTTTTCTGGCTGGGTAAACTATGATAAAAAAAAGACAGGTTACACAAGAGTACTATGAGCCGTGCAGGAGACTTTTTCTATGGATTTTTTTTCCAGTAAGAAAGTGTTTACACATTTGATTCTAGACAGATAAAACCAGAAGAGTCGAATGTGCCAAGGGTCATGTACTCGGACAGTGCTGCATTTCTCTTCTCCAAGTCTCCAACCTAATGTGCTGGCTACACGCCTGGATTAACAAGACAAAAACATTTCTGCTCTCTTCCCAATTTTGTGCTCACCATTATATGGTAGATGGTCTTTTACACAAAGATAAGCAGTAACAAATGTGTGAGGGAAGCACTTGCAAGACTGGCTAGTCTTACGAAGCCAATATAGGCTTCTCTCTAATGCTTTATGATTAGACAGGTCCATTCTGACTCTGGGGAGGTGTTACACAGGACCCCTCTGTAATCCAATATGCAGCAGCTTTCAATTACAGTGCCCTAGGAGCTCAAGGCCTTGTTATCCTTGTACAGGAGGTGCATTCTCCTCACCAGCCAGTGGCATACCCTCCACTTCTACAAACACCACAGCATCTTCAAAAACTCTTATTTTACTAATAATATAAATGAATTCTAGGGCAAGCAGTTGAGAATCTAATTCTCCTGAACCCTTAAGGAAATTTCCAGTTACAGAGGAAATACAATTTGAAAGATATTCTAAACAGGGCTTTATCTCAGGTTTAATCAAGGACAACTAAGGGTAATGTTATATAACACTCCTCATTCGTCTTCATGCTAAATGGTAAAATACGCTTTCAGTCTCAGTCAAAGCAGAAACAGACGTGCAGAGTGCCCAGACTAAGATGAATCGCCTTCATGATCATGATTAATTGTCTGAATGCAACTTATTTCCCATATTTGGTTGGAGCAATATATACACAGAACTGATGCAACATAATCAATACTTTCAACAGCTCCTTGAACAGCATCATCTGGTAGTGTCTCAAATTTTCCATGAGCAAAGATGTCCAGGCCTGCAGAGCAGACAGATAGGAGTGTTTATGCGTGGAAAAGACAATCAGTGGCAGTCACCCAAAAAGAACCTGAGCCAGAACAGCAAACTAAGCTAAACACGCTAAAGAGATCAGCACATCATTAGATAAAATAAATATTTTTCTCAGGGGCGGTGAGGAGTATAACTTTCAAACAGCATGTATTGCTTTTGATAATGTGGGTGTGATTTACATAAACCAGGCTAGAGATATTCAGTTCATTAGAGTTCATGGTATGCCAGCAGTGATATGAACAGTGTAGCCACTGTGGCACCCTGATTTATATGTTACACATGAATATAAGGCTTTACCTGTCATGCAAAGTTGCAAAAGCCACTGCGGTGCTCAACAGGGCAAGTAAGTGATTTCCTTTCAGATCTAATCTTTTTCAGTGGACTTAATCTTTGGGCGCTTCAGTGACCTACAGCTCAACCTAGGGCTGACGTATATGCACAGGGCTTCTGTACCTGCTCGATCCCTGCAGTTAATGATTGACAGAGCTAGTATATCTTCATAGACAGTCTGTTTCTGGTGATAGGCATAAGTTATGATGGACTATGTCGATACCTTGTCAGAATGAGAATGTTGTCCATTCCCAAGTGTTTTTAATTATAACAACAAGGAAAAAGATTGAGTACAGTTTTGTGTTCAAGATCTACAAAATTTAGTCAGTTATGGTAGTTTTTCCCTAAACATAACCATGTTCTTCATTTCCTTACTCACTGTCTTTAGAGTTGGACACTTACTCATGGAGCCCCCTTCAGTGGTCCTGCTGGGGCTTCTTCTAGTTTATGGACTAGTCTGCGGAGTCCAGCAAACACAAGGGAGTCCAACAGATGGCAGCCATGGCAGAGGCAGTACCCAAGAATTTGAGAGCAGTGAGGAAGGTCTGGAAAGAGATTTTATCTATGCAGGAAGGAGCAAACGTGCTCCAGCTGACCAGCAGCAGGACAAATGCTCCTACACTTTCATTGTACCTCAACAAAAAGTGACTGGAGCCATCTGTGTCAACTCCAAGGAGCCTGAGGCCATGCTGGAGAATCGGGTCAACAAACAAGAATTAGAGCTGCTAAATGTGGAACTACAGAAACAGAAGAGGCAGATTGAGACCCTGCAGCAGCTGGTAGAGGTGGATGGAGGTATTGTCAATGAGGTCAAGCTTCTGAGGAAAGAGAGTCGAAACATGAACTCCAGAGTCACTCAGCTGTACATGCAGCTGCTTCATGAGATCATCAGGAAGAGAGACAATGCTCTAGAACTGGCACAGATGGAGAATAAGATCCTGAACCAAACCTCTGAGATGCAACAGCTCACCAGTCGATACAAAGATCTTGAGCACAAATACCAGCACTTGGCTTCTTTGGCCACTAACCAGTCGACACTTATCGCCATGTTAGAAGAGCAGTGCCGAAGTCGACCTCCTCAGCGCCATGTTCCTGTGCCCCAGCCGCGGCCTCAGCCACCACCAGCACCATCGCCCCCTATCAGCAAGCCTTACCAGCCACCAGTCCTTCCACGTGTCAACAACCCAATCAGCAATGAGATCCAGAGTGACCAAAAGTCTCTACCACCTCTTCTTCCAACAATGCCCACTGGTACACACAGTCCATCCACCACCGACAAGCCCTCTGGTGAGTCCAGTAGAGACATTTGTATTTGAATGCATTTGTACCAAAATAAACCAGCTGACACCACAAATACCAGTCACAAACAAAAGACTGCGTGCGAGTTGCTTAATCATTAACACTCATTCTTCAAGTCACAGTGAATTTAAATTTGACATTCCTTAGCTAGTCATGAGAACAGACATGCTGTTGTCTTCTGCCTTTTGAGATGCAGATCATCAAATTGCCTTGATCTAACCCACACAAAAACTCAAAGCATGTCAACAGGGTAACTATGTGTGCCTAAATGGATACCTGGCTCTAAGCCCATTGTTATTCAGAACACATTAGCAGATTTTAAAATTGATGTGAAGGGCATTTAATGAGATCAGTTATAGTGAACAGTAGATTGCCATTCCCTTTCATTAAAAGAGTTCACTTTGGTGGAAAATGGGGGGAAAAAGGAGCAGTCCATTCCCAATGTTTCTAGTAGGAGTTTTTTTTTCCATTGACATTTTGTGCTACTGCTTGCCATTTTCACTAGGCTGCATGTGAACAGTAGCCTTTGTATGGATTTTTGAAAGGAGGCAAGTAATTTCCTGCCCACAGCCACGCAACTAACACCCTAGAAAGTTACATAAAACCCTAACACAAACAGAAAGCTACACACCATGCAGAAGTATTTAGAGGAAGCAATGGATGTGAACACAAACAGAAAACAGAAGGATGAACTCTTATGAACAGGGTGTAAGCATAAACAGAAAGAGATACCCTGAGTCAGTGATGTCATTTGTTCCAGCTGAAGCAGGCAAGAATCAGTCATATGTTCCACCAAAGCAGCAGACTTTATCAGGCAGAACAGCGCAGGGCAGGCAGGGCAACTCCCTGGCTTGTATCTGCTCAACAGAGACATTCCTGAGAGTAAATGGGAGGCTAAGTGTGGACTATGAAACAGATATCATCCAGAGTGATTTCTTGTAACCAACAACATGTGTATAACAAGAAGTTCCTTGTTTTTTTTTTTCTTTCTCATCCCTCCTCTTCTTATCGCTGGTAAACTTTTCATTCACCTTTTCAATCACCTGTGCGTAGGCCCTGTTTGTCTTTCTATTAAGCTTCAGTGTATTTTAACGCTTTGTAACACGGGCCAGTTAGCAAACCACTTATGTGCATAACCTTGAGAACTTAAAATGCTTTCAAAGTGTTGCAGGGGAGCCACTTAGCATTTTTCCATACATACCAGGCTTGGAATAGATATTGACACTCATGCAAATAAGGATTCATGTTTCAGGTAGTATAAATAATGTTGCTAAAAAATAATTCAGCTTTGATGCTTTACAACTGCTCAGATGCACTGCTGTGTACAGTTCTTTCCCTGCTGCAATGACATAAACAGCTGCTTAATATAAAATACAAAAAAACATTAACTCCAACGTTTTGCTATTGTTTCATCATTCAGTAGTAAGGATTCCCTTTGCCCTTATGCCAGTGTTTCTTTTGGCTGTACAATTAGCAGCCATTTCCCTTGTGATAGGAGAAGCCAAAGTCAATTCTACTGTTAAAATGAGAGCCTGTGCAGAAAACTGGGATTCCCTATGGTAGAGTGTAATAACTCTTTGTGTCACTGTGGGTTTTCCTTTCTTTCCTGTTCTGAACTTTTGAGCGCAAAACTGCAACAGACTGGCTTTCACATGCCGTGCACATCATGGTGTAATCTTTCTGTTTAGGTCCGTTTAGAGATTGCCTGCAGGCTCTGGAAGACGGCCACACTGCCAGCGGCATGTACCTGGTCAAGCCAGAGAATGCCAACAGGCTCATGCAAGTGTGGTGCGACCAGAGGCACGACCCAGGCGGCTGGACTGTGATTCAAAGGAGGGTGGATGGCTCTGTCAACTTTTTCAGGAACTGGGAGACATACAAGGTGCGGCAACCTCACACCAAATCAAGGACCTCATAGTTTGGAAGGAAGCTAGTGACTTATGTAGGGTGTTTCGATACTAACCAGATGTCAGTGACTAATGAATAGGTGATTGTTTAGCTTTCAAAGTGTCTGATGTAGTCTGATGTAGCACCTGCCTGAGTCCCAGCTCTATGACTCATTAGTTCCAGCGTGCACGCACACAGACACACAGACACACAGACACACAGACGCGCACACACACACACACACACACACACACACACACACACTGAGATTACACCTAAAAGTCACATTTGTGTGTTGTGTTAACATTGCTGACATTCTGGAGAAATAAGCCTTTTTTCTGAATATTCCATCAGCACTATCTGATAAATGGTTGTGGAGGGCTATGGAGAACATTATTACTTACCCAGGGGCACTAATTTCCTCTATCTTTTGAATGTAAAACCACTTTGACTGGAAGAATGAGTTCATAGGTAAACATTTGCGGGCCAACAATTCAAAGGCCGCTGATTAAATTTTAACTAAGGGCAACACAAGAAACTTTTGTGAAAACCACATATAATCTCAAATTGCTTTTGTACACTCATCAGAGGAAGTGTTTCTGTGATTTGAAACACCGCAAACCAACTTATAGTATGACTGGAGGCAGAAAAAAGCAGTATGTGGAATCTCGCAGTAAATGCACTGTATCCTGCTGCATTTGCAATAACAAAATAATAGTGGAAATCTGGAAACCTGATTCAAGCTATAAATTTGACTCAAAGGGTCCATTTATAATAATGTTCCTTGACGATAAACAGCCACAAAAAAGAGATAAAACTTGTAATTACCTTCAGAGCACGAGCGCCAACCCTGAATCATCCCCCAGATATCCAGACTAACTGTTCAAAGCCTTTCAACTAACATTCAGAAAGGATTTACTAATTGTACTGATAATGTTTTTCTTATCACTGCACTTCACAGCAAGGTTTTGGCAATATTGATGGCGAGTACTGGCTGGGTCTAGAGAACATCTACTGGCTGACTAACCAGGGAAATTACAAACTGTTGGTCACGCTGGAGGACTGGTCTGGCAGAAAGGTGTTTGCTGAGTACGCCAGCTTCAGAGTGGAACCCGAGGCCGACTTCTACAAGCTGAGGGTGGGCCGTTACCATGGAAATGCTGGAGACTCCCTCACGTGGCATAACGGCAAACAGTTCACAACACTGGACAGAGACCATGATGCATACACAGGTAAAAAAAAAAAATCAGGTGTTACAAAATTTGAAAGTGGATACATTGTGACAGATTTATTCCAATAACTGCTCTTTGTTTATGCACACAAAATGACTGTTTTATTTATCTTCCCATTTTTCAAGGAAATTGTGCCCATTACCAGAAAGGAGGTTGGTGGTATAACTCCTGTGCCCACTCAAATCTGAATGGAGTTTGGTACAGAGGAGGACACTACCGCAGCCGCTACCAAGATGGAGTCTACTGGGCAGAATTCAGAGGAGGAGCCTATTCATTAAAGAAAGTAGTCATGATGATCCGTCCAAACCCAAACACCTTCCACTGAGCATCCAAGGAACATTTACTGTACTGTAATGCCTCCCTTAACAAAAATATTTACAGGTCTTGTTTTTTTCTTTCTTTTTCTTTTCTTTTGTGGCGTGGCACCAGGTCAAGTAAATTGACAGAGAGTAAGACGAAGTGCAATATCAGAAAATCAGGGCAATACTGGCTTCCCTAACATTTTCACAAATTTGGGCAGTGCTATTCTGAGGTGTGTACAGTGTCAGTGTAAAATATGTGACCAATAAAGGCATGCTCATTGCTCAGGAGTCATTTTAGATACACTTTGGCAAATAAGAACCGTAGAAGACACTTTAGGATCTGAGGAAGTAAGTAAAAACCTTTAGGATAGGAACCCTACAATATATTAAGTTGACACAGGAAATGTATCCAGTGATCTTTTAATTTCATTCATTTTCAAAATGTGTAATTTGTAGGAACAGTTACATTTATTAACTTGTAATAGAGCCTTAATATTTTGGCCAGTTTTTTTCAATTACAAAAACTGTACAGTTCATGTATCTTGCAACATAGTGTCTTTTTCCTGTTTTGTTTTTTTTTTTAATAAAACCAAAACTGTTAGTTACTACAAGTACATGATTGTCAGGCTTTCATGCAACTTTTCTAAAGATCAACTTATTACCAAAATTTGTAAAAGGTGCATTTTATTCAGCCTCATGTTTTTAATATTTGTTTTGAAATCTTGAATAGCTTGAACAGGTATCACCAATTTGCTTGTATGAATCAAGCACTGTATTTACTGTATAAATCTAGAGGTTTGTTGATGTCAATAGATCCAACAAATTGCGTTTGTACATAAGAAATTTGTAAAATAATGTATTAAAACTTGTTATGTCACTTATAATTGCAATAAAATATGCACAGCTTGTGCATTGTTCTCTTAGTTATGTCTCTTGCTATAAAATAGGCTTAGTATAGTCAACATGCAGACATAACTTGTATCCGTTTTCCAAACAGACACACTGAATATACACATTATATAGTGAATGCATGGAAAATGAGCTTATAAAGCTGGAGGAGTATGCTGATATAACAGTAATAAACACATAAGTTGTCCATGACTCAACAAAATTAAAACTACACTCACTGGCCACTTTATTAGGTACACCTTGCCAATACTGCAGGATCCTCTTTTGATTTCACAGCTGCCTTAATTCTTCATGCCATAGATTAAGCAAAGTCCTGAAAACCTTGGTCCATATGGACATGACAGCATTGCATAATTGATGCTGGATCTATGAAGCAAATCTCTTGTTCTACCACATCCAAAATGGCTCTGTTGGACTGAGACCTGGTGAATAAGGAGGGCATTTGAGTACAGTGAACTCATTTCCATTTACAAGAAACCAGTTCGAGATGATCTGAGTTTTGTGACTTGGTGCATTAACCTGCTGGAAACAGGCATCAGAAGATGGGTACGCTGTTGTCATAAAGGGATGGACATGGTCAGCAACAATACACAGGTAGGCTGTGGCATTTAAAATGATTCTAAACTGGTAATAAGGAGCCCAAAGTGTGCCAAGAAAATATCCCCTGCACCATTAAAGAACCAACAACAGACTGAACTGTTGATACAAGGCAGGATGGATCCATAATTTCATGTTGTATATGCCAAATTCTGAAGCTACCATCTATATGATGCAGCAGAAATCAAGACTCATCAGACCAGGCTGCTGTGACCTATCTGCTTCAAAGTTTGACATGTTGTGCATTCTTTTGCCATCCTATCAAACTGAAGCAGTATGGCCATTCTGCTGGTCAAAAAAGAGAAAATATCTGGTAAAAAGCAGTTCTCTGAGTATACATGTTTATTGATTTCAGAGGTAATTATCTTTTTCATAATCTATTCCATTTTTAAAGCCACTTTCTTTGATTAACGCAACATTTTTCTGAAAGTATACGTATCACTTTATGCAAAATTGTTGCATGTTTTAATGTACTGAAGCATCAAAGAAAAAAGCTTATTGGACACAATCTATTGAAAATATAGTGAAAATATGTTTTTCATTATCTGAAATGCTACAAATAATATTCATAAGACTGTAAACTGTGTAAAATACTGTGTGTTTGTACTGTGAATAAATAAGAATCTGGGTAAAAGGTTTGAAAGCAAATTACTAAAATTAAGTGGAGTTTTGTTCTTCTTCTGAGAACTGAGGAGATAACTAAGTGCCCCTATGCTTCTCCATAATCACCACCTTGTAGCAACAAGTGCTTCTGGCAAATTTGTTCTTAATTATGTCACTTATTACAAAAATCTTGCTTTAATTTGCTTTAGAAACTCTACAACTTACATAACATTATTAATAGGACACACATTAAAACACAATGCTAAAGGACACAACATTACAGAAAACTGCATGATGTGCTCTCATATAAAGTTTTGAGAACTGGTTGCATAAAAACATGTTACCTCAAATACTGTCAAGCTCAGCATTTGCATATTTGTAAAGTTAGCATACCGGAGCATGACGAATGAAATGTGACAGGCCTGTAAAACTAATGCATCCAGCAGCCCCTCCACTGACAGCAGAAACCACCTTTGCTTCACTATGTGTCAATGAGATTTCCAAAGACAGCTGGAAAATGCAGCAAAAATGACTTAACACTGCAATGAACCAAGCTCCATTAATGTCATATTTTGTGACCAAATTAGAGTTGAAAAGGGTCTGGACAGCATAGAGAGTGTTTGAAATCAATTTAAAATGAATTCCCATGACTGATAACTTTAAAGATAATCTGAGATTGTCTCTAGAGATCCATTGTCAGCAGAGCAAAACTCTGTGCCATTTAAATTGCCTTCCTCCAAAATTTACCATGTTAGCATTTTGTGCTGCCAAAGTAAAGACGTATGCTTACATGATAGCAGCCAAAACACTTGTTCTACATTAAAATGACAAATGCTGGCTGCTCAATGCAGCTCATAAGTCAAAAGCTAAAAAGCTTCCTTCTTTATGACAAAGAGGATTTGGAAGGGATGAAGGAAGACATTCATCCCAATGACTGTCACTCTTGTAAACTGTATTCTTACTAAAGATAGACAATAAATTCCGCTCTCTACCAAATCTTTAAGTCTTCCCTTGTAGATCAACACATTTTTAGAGCAATTACATCCTAAGACCAGTTTACGTCTGCTTTGTCAATTAAACTAATCGCGGTAAAGCGGAGGATGATGTTTCATCGTCTCCATAAACATAGACGACAGACTCTTTGGATGCCGCGTTATGTCTGAGGACTCACCACGATGGAAAACCTTCAGTAAGGGTGGCCTGTGCAGCCCCAACTCCTCAACCAACATGGAAAACCTTGAGCTGACACAGTGCTCACTCAGCACAAAAAGAACCACATTTCCTGAACCTTCGGACCTGAACCTTCAAACTTGGCCTCTATTGTTGTTTCACATCTGTAAAAGTCAGTGTCCTTGAATTTTGAATAGTACAACTCCCCCCCCCAAGCTGTTTCACGTCAGTATGGAATTAATGTAGTCATGCAAATAAAAACCACTGAAAGAAATCTTTCTATGGAGGGCTTCAAAAAAGCCCACTTCATGCATTTACTGAGCAAAATGGGAGCACCTACCAAGTGGCCAGTCAATTCATATAAGCTGTAATTAATTGCTAATTATTCAGAGCTCTACTAAATATGATAAACAAACTGGGGTAAATTATAGGCTCAATTCAGCTACTAGAACTTCAATGTGACAAACATTCAGTGCAAAAAATAACCTTGAATTGAAGATGTCAACACTTATGTTCAGGATGTTAAATGTTTTGACATCCAGCATTATGAAAGGACTAGGAAGGGGAGGTGATTTTTCCACTCCATTTTTTTTCCATTTTCCAGTGGTTGCGAGCCAGCGCCGGGGTAAAACCTTTTTTTTCCAAAAAAAAAGAAAAAAATAGCAAGTAGCCAGTACAAGGACTTAATAGTGTTGGATAATACAATCCCATTTCCAAAAAAAGAAAACCCATTGTGACTTTGTGTAAAGTGTAGATAAAGTCACATCGTAAACCTTATATTAAATTGAGAAGTACTACAAATACAGCATTAAATGCTGAAAATGAGAAATGTGTTTGTTTTCAGGAAAATATGTGCTCATTTCGAACTTCATGCCAGCAATAAATTTCAAAATAGTCAGGAAAGGGACACGTTTCCGTCTGTGTTGCATCATGTCTGCGTTTAACAACATAGTAACAGGTGAAAGCATTTGGAAGCCGAGGAGACCCGTTGCTCTGGATTTGCAATGAAAATGATAAACAATTTTTGCTTGACAGGATTTCAGCAGGCCAACAGTTCAGGGCCTCCTTTATCTTATTTCTGTATCATCATGTGCCAAATGGTTCGAATGAGTGAAAAATCTAGACTGTAAGCAGGCCAGGTTAGCACCTGGATTCTTTTACAGCTGCTGTTTTATTATTATTACTACATTAATGTAAAATGTAGAATGGCATTGTCTTGTTTTAACATGAACAGTTATGAGAAAAAGAAGGTTTTTACAGGACTCTGTGCACTCCTGTGTTTACACAATTAAACAGTCTTCTCAGGAGTTGACATCTCAGCATATTCATCCCAAGCTCAAACTGCACAATGCTCAGAGAAACTGCAAGAAAATCCAAGAGCTACTTCTCAGACTGAACAGGCCACATTTAGCATGTTAGATGTTAAAGGTCATGACAGTGCAATTAGAAAAAGAATGTAAAAATATGGCCTGCTTGGAAGGATTGCAGGAGAAAGTCTCTTCTTTCTAAAAAGAACGTGGTTTACTTTTGCAAAGTTGCATCTGAACAAACCACATGACTTCAGGAACAATGTCCTTTGAAAAGATGAGACCAAAGTAGAAACGTTTGGTCATAATGCACTGGATAGCCTTGCAGTCATCAAAAAAGAAAAGAATCAGGGTGTTGTAGCTAACCAAAGACCAGACCTCAACTTAGTTGAAGTGCTGTGGCAGGACCTTAGAAGAGCTGCGCGTAGATAAATGCCTGCAATCCTCAATGAAATGAAGCAACGCTGTAAAGAAGAGTGGGCCAAAATACCTCCACAATGATGTGAGAGAATGATAAAGTCATAGAGAAACAATTACCTTAGGTTATTGCTGCTAAAGGTGGTTCCAAGGTGTACTTTCAAACAGCACAGAGTCCTGGGAAAAAGTTCTTTTCACATGACTGTATGAATCAGATATAGGTTCAATCCTGACTCTTACAACTAGATTGAGCATTGGTGAAAATGGGTCAGTCAGTGGGGTTGATCTGTTCAATTCAGTTCTACACTACAACTTAAAAGTTTGGGATCACTTGGAAATGTTCTCGTTTTCCATGGAAACACACATGAAGTTAATCTGAATAGGAAACGTAGCAAATGAACAGGACATGCTGACATTGTCAGAGTTAGAAATAATGATTTTAATGGAAAGGATGAATGTGTTCTTCAAACTTTGCCTTCATCAAAAAAGTAGAAAAAAAACTTTTGCACTAATTGTAGCCTGGCAGACCTTAGGCATTCTAGCTGCCAATTTTTCAAGGTAATCTGATGAGATTTCACCCCATGTTTCCTGGAGAATCTCCCACAAGATGAATTGGCTTGATGAAGTCTTCCTCCGTACCAAACGGTCAAGCTACTTCCACAACAGCTCAGTAGGGTTCAGATCTGGAGATTGTACTGGCTCCCTTACAGTCAGAATTCTGGCTGACTGCTTATTATTTAAATATTGCTGATAGATTGTGGAGGTGTGTTTTGGGTCATTATCCTGATATAGGATAGAATTGGCTGCAGCACACCCAGACCATCACGCTGCCTCCACCATGCTTGACTGATGGTATTAAGCACTGTTCTTGCATCTTGCGTCTCACAAATGTTCTTCTGTTTGATCTGAAGACCTCAAACATGGACTCGTCTGTCCACAACACCTACTTCCAGTTTTGCAGTGTCCAGTGTCTGTGCTCTTTTGACCATTTCAGTCTTTTCGTTTTATTGGTTCAGAATCCTTCAGTTGCCTTTACACTGGTGATACTGACACCGGTGTGCATTGGGTACTATTTAGTGCAACTGCCAGTTGACGACCTGTGAGGAGTCCTTGTCTTCAACTTCACACTCTCATACATTTACCTTCTTACACAGTTGTGCATCATAGCCTCCCACTCCTTTTTCTGCCCTTGTTAGATCCAGTTTGTGCTGCTCTCTGAAGAGAGTAGTTAACAGCATGGTAAGAGATTTTAAGTCTCCTTGCAATTTCTCACATTGAATAGTCTTCCTTTCAAAGCACAACAATAGACTGACAGGTCTCTAAAGAAAGTTCTTTCTTTCTGGCCATTTTGATCCTGTAAACAAACAAAAAAGTCAATCAAAAAGCCTTATAAAATGATTAACTTGGAATAGAGGAGGACTGATGCAGATGACTGACAGTTGCTGATAACAGGCTCGTATGCAGCAACACAGATCATTCTTTAAAAAACCCCATCTGATTAATTTTAATTGTTTGTGAAATGGATAGAATTGTTTGTGAATTGTATGAAAATGTTTTTTTATTTGGAAAACAATGAAATTTGCTTGTGATTCCAAACTTTTGAGCGATAGTGTATCTTGTTCTGTGACTACTATGAAGCGCCTCAGCAGCAGAGCACCGGTTACATAATATGGAGGAAGCTAAAAGCAAAAGGGTCAGCAGTTTGGAGGTATTTCACAGCTATGATGCCAACAGCTTTTCTTTGTATGTTTGCAAAAGAGATTTTAACTAACTGCAAACTGTAATGAAGTGAGTTGACATGATGGAAAAGCAAGGACACTAGCGATGCTCCCCCTTTCTGCTTCTATCTCTCATTCACTCAGAGATCTCACAGCAGGGAAAGCACAAAACCAGCACAATGACATAATGACAGCGCTATGCAGTGTTGACTCTCACAGTAGGTCAAAATTGACTGACGAATACAGCTTGGTATAGGATTCTTTTCTGAAACACATCTGAACTAAAACTGTATATAGCGCTCAGTATTAATGGAGCCTTCACAGATGTCTGAGTTGCCCATGCTGCATAAGTACCAGAGCATTTTCCAAAGAGAAGTTCAAATTATGATTGCACAGACCACAGGAAGGTTTTCCACTTTTCCTTAGTCCATCGCAAATTAGCTTGGATGCAGAGAAGGCTGGATCTTGTTTTTGTATGTTTTTTCCCTTTGCATGGCAGAGTTTTCGCATGTATCTAGAGTGCAGTGTGAAGGAGTTTACTGATAATGGCTTTCAGAAAGGTTCCTGAGCCCATGCAGTAATTTTCACTAGAGGCTCGTGTCCGCTTTTAATGCAGTCCTACCTGAGGCCCTGAAAATCATAGCCTTTCAAATTTGGTTTTCAAATTCTTCCCTTGCAAATATAGATTTCTCCTGACTCTCTGAATCTTTTGATTTTAATGTGTGGCATAGATCATGAAATCCTCCAAATTTGTTGCAATTTTAAGTATAGAATTGTTATTCTTAAATTATTGAACCATTTGCCAGGGGAGTCTTTCAAAGAGCTGGGAACCTCTCCTCTGCTTTACTGAATGATTCCCTGGAAAGTCCCCTTGTCCCCTTGTTGTGGGTTTTTTTTTTGTCTGTTTTTTTGTGTGTGTTTGTTTATCTATGTTTAGGAATATGCAACTTTTCAAAGAATTTTTGCTCCATCCCTATTTTTTAAATGCATTGATACCATCAGAATGATGAAATATTTTCAAAAGCAGTGAAAAAATCAGTTTCAGCATTGAATATGTAGTACTTGTAGAATTTTCATTTAATACACTCCTCAAAAATGAATAAATAAATAAGGAAACACTTCAGTGTAAATCAGATCTTGGTGAACAAAATATTCAAATTGAAAGTCATTACTGTGTAATTTCTTGATTAAATAAAGTATTCACATTAACAGTCAGTGGAAAGAAAATCATCAACCCTTTAAGGGCTGGATCACACAAAAAGTCAAAAATAAAAATTCAAATCACAGGCTAATCCAGCTTGTGTTATAATATGGCTCAGTAATATGTATGGCCCGCACATGCTTGCTTGCACTCCCAATATCTGGGCCTGCTTCTGATGAGATGGTGGACGGTGTCCTCCCTGACCTGGACTCGTGAGCTCCTGGACAGCCTGTGGGACTATTTGGCAGCTTCGGAAGTCTCACAGGTTTTCAACTGCATTCAGGTCTGGGGATTGTACAGGCCAGTCAATGGCATCATGCCCTCATCTTCCAGAAACTGCCTACGGACTCTGGCCACCTCATGCTGGGCATTGTCTTAAAATGATTAATATTCAAGTTTGACTGACTTTTTGTTATATGTAGTGTGATAATTTAGTGTTCCCCTAGTTTTTTGAGCAGCATACATAGGTTTTAAACATTTTCAAAACCACTGCATTCTTTTAAAAAAAAGAATTCACACAGACTATCAACACTAACTGTAGCATTTTGCAAATCACTGCAATGAAACAGTAATAACAATAAAACAACAGACTAACCATTAAGTGAAATCACAGTCATCTTTTTCCTGTCTGCCTTCTCTTTTATTAATATGACCATCTGTCAGATATACTGAGGTACAAGAGGTATTTTATCATTTCAGCGTCTGTCTCTGAAATCATTGCATGTCTGACATCTGTTTAATGGAGCATTCCACTGAAGTGACCCGACTGTGACTTGACTACAGCTCATCACTGTCATTGTCTCCCGGCCCCAGCTCTGTGCACTATGCAGTACCAAAGAGTAAAGGAACAAAAATGTTTTTCTAAGTCATTTATTTGACCCCCTCCTAATTGCTGCTGTAAAAGGATTTTGATGCATATGGGAGTTATTAGAGATGCTTAAAAATAAAAACACACAATAATGTGGTATGGCGTCTCTTTGGAAGATTAGTCACGTCATTGTTTATTACTTGCATAGGGGGATCTATTTAACTATTTAGGTCTTTTTTCTTACCATTTTCCAAAAGCTCAGCTTTTGAACTTTGGAGATGTGCAGACTTACTTATAGCATTACAGCCACATACCATGACCACTGTTTCATGTTCTTCCAAAATGTCTATGAGATCTGTGTACAGGGACCTTACAGGAAATTTCTCAAGGATTGACAAGAGGAATTTTCCTCAGCACAATGGAAACGGTATTATGTAAAGCAATGTGGTGACTATTTCAACAGAATTGTTAGCATGGCATCTTTAATGTTGGACATGAAAAAAATCACTTACTGTCAGTTGCATTCACTGTATCTTGGAGAACAGTCTTACTTCAGTTTGGTACATGATACATTTTTCCATGTGGAGACCTTTAAAAGCCAAATTTTGTTATCCCTGCATTTTTATTCTGTCGCTTTCTCTATCAATAATTGCACACAGATGCAGTATATAAAGACACATGTACAAACTTCTTTATTATCTGGCATTAGCATGATAAGGTCATTAAAAAGAAATTATTTAGGCAGAGGAGAGCAGTTCATTTTGGCTGGATCCAAAGATACTAAAATACTACACAAAAATGATACTTTGGTATCAGTACAGAAAAGCTAGGATGAACAACCAAAAGATGCACCACCACGTTTGTTAGAAAAGCTTAAAGTTCTAAAAAAAACAAACAGCTTCTGTTAAATTGTTCCTACTCACTGTTGATGCCTTCTCTATAAGAAACAAGTTGCGGTCCAACTGCCATTACTTGCCTGCGAGTTGAAATTACGGGATCATGGATCAGCTTCAGTGCAATGGCTTGACTCTGTTTTAATAAGGGAAAATATGAACAACGTGAAAAGGCATGTATGGGAAAAGGAGTGGGTTCTCAGAATCTGACAGATATTCCTTTCACTCTGTCTTATTTCTGTTAATATCATGCCAACTCAGCAATGCTCACTTACAATAACTCACAATATAAATGTTTATTAATAATAATAATTATAAAAGCAGAAAAGGTTAATCTGGAAGATTTTCAGCTGAGTCTTAGGATATCCACAAACAGTACATTTAAAGTCACAAAATTTCACACATGAATAAAATTAAAGTGGTCCCCCGTTCTCATATTTAATAATTATTTAAGTAAATATATGTATTCTGTTTGTATTTAGTTACTTCTTAGTTAGTTTGTTTATTTTGTGCGTTTAAGTGTGCACGCACCAGCCATTTTATTGGGTTCAACTGCTTATTAATGCAAATATCTAATCAGCCAATCACATGGTACCAACTCAATGCATTTAGACATGTAGATACGGTCAAGACGACCTGCTGAAGTTCAAACTGGGCATCGAAATGGACAAGAAAGGTGATTTAAGTGACTTAGAACATGGACCAGTTATTGGTGCCAGACAGGCTGGTCTATTTCAGAAAAAAACTGATTTACTGGGGTTTTCTGGCACAACCATCTGTAGGGTTTACCTAGAATGGTCCAAAAAAGAGAAAATATACAGTGAGCAGCAGTTTTCTGGGTGAATACCTCTTTGATGCCAGAGGTCAGAAAAGAAAGACCAGACTGGTTTGAGCTGACAGGAAGGCAACGGCAACTCAAATGACCACTTGATACAACGAAGGAGGCTGGAAGAGCATCTCTGAATGCAAAACACATCAACCCTCGGTGCAAGATGGGCTACAACAGCAGAAAACCACACAGAGTGCCACTACTGTCAGCTATGAACAAGAAACTGAGGCTATAATTCACATGGGCTCCCCACAATTAGACAACAGAAGGTGGGAATCACTTAAACACCACAGCCAATCAGAGTATTATTGTTGATCATATCCATCCTTTTATGACCACTTCCAAAGGCTACTTCCAGATGGATAACACACCATGTCACAAAGTTTAAATCTTTGCAAACTGGTTTCTCGAACATGGCAATGAGTTCAGTGTACTCAACTGGTCTCCACAGTCACAGGATCTCATTCCAGTAGAGGAACTTTGGGATGTGGTAGAACGGAAGATTCATGTCATGGATGTGCAGCCAACAAATCTGCAGGAACTGTGTGATGCTGTCATGTCAATATGGACCAAAAACTCTAAGGAATTGTCTCCAGCACTTTGTCGAATCAGTGCTACAAAGAATTAAGTGTAACTAATAAGGTGACCAGTTAGTGTATATTTGTCTTTTCATCCTATTCAATATTCCTTATATAATCTATAATATATAATATATATAATCCACTTTTTTCCTCTTATCCAATTCAACAACCCATTGCAGGACCAACACAGAAAGACAGACACCCACTCACACTCACATTGACATCCACTATCAGTTTAGAATTGCCAGTTACCCTGACCAACTTGCATGTCTTTGGACTGTGGGAAGAGTACACGGAGAGAACAAATGCAAGGATGGGAAGAGCATGCAAATTCCACATAAAAGGGCCCAAAGCTGGGTGGCTGATGAATTCAGACCTGGACCCTCAAGCTGTGAGGTGACAGTACTAAACGCCACACCACTGTGCTGCCCCTCAAGAGCATAATATTCATTCTGTCATGTAATGTAGCTAGCCTGTTATGCCCTGCAGCCATGACCCACTGGGGGATGGTGGTACTATTTGAGCCCTGCTCACAGGTCAGAGGTTAACTTTGCTAAGTTTTCACATTAGTTATTCCCTACTGAGTGATTTAACACTCCTGTGGTTGTTATAGACAGTGTGGAGCAGGTTCTTCCCATAATTTAAACATGAGACTTTCCACAAATACTTGTATTTTCCTCTGATATCTCCTTTAAAAAACTGCAGCTTATCATTCACACAGAATATGTGTACCAGTAAAGAAGTAATACAGGAGTACCTGTCTATTCTAGGCCATATTTGACCCTTCCTGGCCTGTGAGATGGTATGAGGTCAGCACTGCTTCAAAACTGAGCCAGATAAATGTCCAACAAAGACCGGATGATTAGATTCTATGTACAAAACAGTCACAGTGATACTAGTAAAACAGCTCCCCTCTATTTACTCTGGTCCAGCTCAGTTTGTGTTACAAAGCCGCAATACATCATATTCACAGAATGCAGTTAAAGATGTCTTGTGGAAACAGGGCTACCTCTGGGTTCCTGGCCTTGTATTTTGTGGTTTTTTTTATTCTCTTATTCCACTGAACAGAGCATTTTAGGGTGTTATTTTAGCATCACATATCTTTGCAGTATCTTTGCAGTCCTGTAACGCTGTCATTTAAATAATTTGTCCAATTTATTAGAACCTCCAGCAATGAGTGATGTTTATTCCGCCCCTCCTATTGCCAAGTATTGTGTTATTTACTTACCAAAGAGAACAACCATATAAAACACTGAAATTCTCTTAACTGAAGCTGGTGTTGAACTCAGTGTGACAAATCTTATTCAAGGTTATTGCACCATTTTACACAAAATTAATGTTTTTTAAAACTCAGCAATGTCAAACAGAATATGTATTTTCTGTTCTTGTTTTAATTTATTTTAAAAAATTAGATGTGGAACTGTTTAGGAGTGCAATAATTCCCACAACACAGCACTTGATGGGTGTTTTTTTGGTCATGCATGTCAGTAAGGTGAATATCTTTGGATTTTGGACTGTAACTAAGACAAAACAAGGAATTTGACGATATCTCTTGGAACTGGGGGTTTCACTATTTACTGTGTAGGGTTTCTGCCAGGGTACTGCAAGCCAAGGTGTTCAAGTTTATGTTTCCATGTGTGAGGCAGCTGTTGTAATGGCAATGGAGTTTGAAGGTGGTGGTTGTTTAAAATGTTGCAAAATTCAGTGAACTATAGGTAAAACATTCCAGTTGTCAGTAGTAACGTTTGACTCACACATCCTTATTACTCTGATGTGACGTCAACTCTACAGCCTACAGGCAAATCACACAGTTTAATGCATATCAGCACTACGCTTGTGTGGAAAACAGCCTGCAAAGTCAACATTCAGAAATCAGTGGAGTCCAACAGAAGGCTTGGCGGTCATTTTATGAAGAACACAACATGCTTATGAGACAGTCACACATGTGAAGTTGTTGCACCTGTTTAATTAATTTAATAGACACTCGCCAGCCATTAAATGCCTCGTTGATGCCATATGTCAGAGGAGAATGGCCAGACTGCTCCAAGCTGATTGAAAGGCAACAGCAACTAAAATAACCACTCGTTAAAATCAAGGTATGCAGAACAGCATCTCTGAATGTAAAACACATCGAACCTTGAAGCAGATGGGCAGCAGAAGACCACACCAGTTGCCACTCCTGTCTGCTAAGAACAAGAGACTGAGGCTACAATTGCTCACAGCTTTGGACAACAGAAGACTGGAAAAATATTGCCCGGTCTGACAAGTCTCAATTTCTGCTGTAACATTAGGATGGTAGAGTCAGAAACTGGCAGAAATAACATGAATGTACAGATCTAGCCTGCCTTGTGTCAATGATTCAGGCTGCTGATGGTGATTTGAAGGTGTGGCACAGAGTTTCATGGAATGCTTTGGGGCCCTAAGTTCTGCTTGAGCATCAATTCAAAACCTCAGCCTACCAGAGTATTTTTGCTGGCTGTTGTATCCACCCCTTTAGGACCAGTGTTCCCACCTTCTGATGGCTGCTTTCAGATGGGTAATGAAACATGTCACAAACCTCAAATCACCTCAAACTGGTTTCTTGAACATGACAGTGATTTCACTGTTCTTAAATAGCCTCTACAGTCACCAGTTTTTAAAAAATTAAATAGAGCACCTTTGGGACGTGGTAGAATGAAAGATTCACATTAGGATTTGGAGCTTACAAATCTGCAGAACTGCATAATGCTACCATGTTAATATGGACTATATGCCATGAAGAATTAAGACAATTCTGAAGGCTAAAGGGGATTTGACCCAAGGCATACCTAATACATTGGCCTGTGAGTGTATATCTGTCTCCCTTTGGATGCATTTCCTTTTTCCTTAAGGGTAGGAAAAGGAAATAACTGTTGATAACTGGTTAAGGAATTAGACTGGAGATCCAGCAGGATTGGTGAAAAATGCATTTTAGTATCAAACATCTGAGACTAATCTGGTTCACTGCTGTATACACTGGTATGTTCCTCTTCAGTCTCTGTCAATTCCCACAAGCACTGCAAAAACTATGCATACCCAACTTGAAGTAATTAACTTAATTTTCATAACTATTTCCTATTGTTTGCTCTTTTTCAAGTCACAAAGGGACAGAATCTCTGGGATATTATTTTCTTTATGTCGATGAAATTGCATAACTCTAGAGCTCGTGCTAAGGTGTACGTTATTCTCTAGCTCCCTCTTGAGGGTAGAAGTTGCACATACTAATTCATTTCCCCAGAAGGCATTCATATGAAGAATCACTGCAGAGGATTTTCCACACGGTTCAAAACAGCGAGATAATTAAAGGGTGGCTGCATAGTGTTCTCCTATCCCCCCTTTACCATGAAAAGCTGTAATGTTGAGAACATTATCATAAGTCAATGAATCTAAGAGAAGCAAAAAAGACAAAGCAGAGCCAAATCAGCGCTTTATTTTACAAACGCATTATTCTATTGACATTTTTTTATATAATAAAAAAGCAATTTACAAGCTTAAGAACCAAAATGAAGCAGCACTGAATGATTATGAGTAAAATATATAATTTGAATAAATATATTTTATTTCATGCTATAAAATAAATTCATAAATGGCAATAGATACAACATCAGCTCTAGCTAGCTTCATTTACTTCATAGTTGTACAAAACAGTAGAGTTCTGAGGTTCACAGTTGGGTTGTGAGGTTGTGTGTAGAGTGGACAAAACAGGAGCGGGGACATTTCTGCTATCATGCTTCAGTTCGTGGTCTCCGATGCGCCACATGCTTCAGCTTTGTGGAAAATATGGGCTCTTTGAGACCTTGAGGCAGAATGTTTGGGAACCACTGACTGAGGACTTGTTTCCCCACCTGAAGAGAAGTGCACAATTATACTACGGACACGTGGTAGAACGTATGTCCAGTGAGACCACTTTTAATGCTATATACCCTGAGTTCTACATTTTTTTAATGTTTCTTTTTTTTTTTTTTTTGCCTTGCCATCAAATACATATGAGCCAGAGACATAATAGTGCAGAGTTACAGGGGGTAAAAAAGGAAAAGGAGCTAGGCTGAAAACTTCCCCTCTGATCCTGAACAACTCCAACTACCATCTCAGTGCCTGAGGAGCCAAAGGAGATCACTGAACTACAACATGGCAACAGAGAGCCCGCTCCCAAACAGTGGCTATATAGCCCAAAAAATCCCTTTCATTATTTCACTCAGCTGGAGGTGCAACTCTGAACAGTGCCACTGAGTTTGATGACTGAACCACATGCTCAGTTCTTGTGTTGAAGTTTACCGACTACCACTGGATTTTATCGAGCATTTCTACAAGCAACACCGCTTTTTCACTTAAAAAGAAGTCAACCTGTCCAAAGTTTCAGAAAATATATTTTTAAAAAAAGAAAATCGATATCAAATTGTCCTGGTCCTACTTCAATTCAACTCCCTGACTTTCAGTTTGTTTGATATATGACAGGCCAATATTTCAAAAGGTTTGATGATCCCAATACACCACTTTCACTTTTAAAAACGTTATTGCTTCTCTTTTGTTTTTAAATAATACACAGTGGACAGAAACTGACAGAAAAGCTATGGAAGACTTACGATTTTTTTTCTAAGCCTGTATCAGTGTTCGTAAACTACCTGAAGCGAGTTTCTTATAAAAGGAATAGGACGAGCTGCTATTTAAAAAAAAAAAGTAGTCTGACAGCCTTCCTTGTAAACACTTCCTTTTGAATACTTGTGGCCCAAAATGCATCTATTCTGTTCCTCTCAGTGAAGTGGAACAAAGCGTTTACAAAGAGTCTATTCGAGTGTGTGTCAAGTCTAGTTGGTTTCTGTAGGTGTGTACGGTCATGTAAGTAACTATAATACATTAAAAGCATTTAAACAATTACCACTCTGTTCACCTGCAATGATGACATGGACTCATTTACTTATTGAGAAGGACAAAAAAAACTGACTAATCTAAAAGCACCATTTGAGGGGAGGAAGTCCCTACAGAAGTGACTGAGGCTGTTTGAACTGAGTGCCTAACAGGTAACTACAGAAACAAACTAGATTTCCAGGATGGAACTGGTGTGTACTTTTAACAAAGAAGAAACTGTAAGTTCACAATCAATGACACAATACAATAAAACTCAAGTTAAAAAATTGTCCATTGGCAACTGTATACAATTTTGTGGCTGAGCAGCGTGCAATTCAGCTACAGCATATGATGGTAAGCTATTTTTCTGCACAAATATTCAGTTTATTATCAGCTAAACATCCAGGCAGCTAGTTCCCTGCCAGAAAGGAAGTACATTTGTATTTCTCATGCATCTACTGCCGTCACTAAAATGCCTAAACTACAGTACGTTGCTTAGATTGTCCTCGGTCGTTAAAGAGGAGGGGATACAGTATAGTCTCTTAACATGGAGCAATGGCTTGCAGGGAACAAGTCTGCCTCATTTGATTGTAATCAAATGCTACAAAATCAGTTACGCCTCAAAATCAGTTGCCCATCCTGTAACAAAAACAGAAAAAAAATCTAAAGATAGCAGGACTTAAGCAGAATGAACAAGAACAAGATATGAATTAATTTCTACTCATTCTTGGCACCACTTCACAATAAAAGACGAAGCCATATTTTATTATAATCTCTCTATTTAATCCATTTCAAAATGAAAGAGGCAGGCACAGAAATCTGAGTGCCAGAATCTAAAACATAAAGCTTGTGGCAAGGCACTAGGTTTAAGATGCCACTTTTTGTGAAGTAGTCTCTCTCTTGTTTACACTGGCTTTAAACAATTACAATACCTATTGCACAACTTTTATATTGTCAGCTTTTCTATGGCTTAATATATGATGTTACTTATGACTCTGCTACTTAATTTCTTCTTGTTCAGTTTTTACAGAAGTGATTGTTATAAGCTGGGAAACATACATTCTTTTGCAAATAGCAATGAACTAGTCCTACATTAAATTAAGAACCTATTCTTCCTAATGAGCATTTAATTATACAATAGTCAAAATTTACTGTAAAAAAAAAAATCCCCTATTAGTCTTTGGTGTGGTCTCTTGGCACAAAAGTATTTAAGCCATCTGTACCTATTAATCACAAAACCTTACTGACAATATTTCAAGAAGAAATGCTTGCTCTTACGTTTTTCTCCAAATGAAGGGCAAGAATCACCATAGTGAGGTTCAAATTAGTCAGGAACTGATTTTGATTAGGTCAGATCAGCTAGCAACCCTGCACATATTAGCCACTGACAGAAATAAACTTGATTTGGTAAACATTCATGTAGAAAGTACTGTATAGGCTGACAGACTGTTAGTGATAATGATCTGACTGAAAGTGTTTGTGATAGATTCGTACACTAAAGATAACAAAAAGCTAGCTATACCGATTTTGCAAAATCATCCAAATTTTGGTTTGCCATATTTACCTGTCAATAAGCAAAGATGACGACTGCACATTCAGAGGAATTAAAAGGACTGCCTCTTAATATAACGTCAGACGTAATCAACAAAACACAAGATTCTCCCACCAAATGCACACAAAGTAGAAAATAACATGAAAACTGCAAAAATAATCAATCAATTCTCAATTCAATGACACAAATAAGCATGGACCAGATGGGACAAAACAAAAGAATATAGCCGGTGCTTTTGAAAAATAAAGGCATTAAACAGCTGGATGGCAAGTAAGAAAGCAAGATAGCACAAAAGGAACCACCCAGCTGAGCTTTAAATTTGCAAATTATGACAGGATAATCAATCAGGCCCTCTAAGAACCTTTTTACATGTGAATATGGATTTTTTTAAAATCACAATGGAAATAAATCTCTATATTCTGACAACTCCCCATCCCCAATCCCCATAGTTCAAATAGTATAGATAAAATGCAATGTTACCATATACATGACTTGTAGCCAAAAGTATTCATGTGATTGCAGAGTCCCATCAAATTTCATAACATTTTTACTCAGAGTAAAAATTATCAGAATTAAGACTAACACATTTTATCACTGGGATAGCACCCATCCCACCTACTAACTCTGCAAAGTGCATCAATACTTTGGATCATCAACTACCTCTTAAAACATTAACCTTTTAACCTTAATCTAGCTATGCCACATCTATGACAATGCCATAAAGTAGGATTGACAAACGAGGGAAAACATGTTCCAAGTCTGCATCTGACCCCTTACAATGCAGAAAATGAACATCACAGATCAACTGTCCTATCTTATAGGACACAATGGAAAACAAAACAATAGCTCTTTCAAATAATGGAAGAAAAACCATGTCACAATGGCTGAGATTCCTTTGTTCTTTCTGTTTGCATATTGTTCAGACTAGTATAATATAGTGATTTAGGTGAACAGATCCAGAGGTGTTCCTGGTGTGCTGAGCTGACAATGAGTACTCCCTGTCTTTGTTAGCCACTAACTATCAAATTCAAAGCATACCTCAGGATAAAACAAATACACATACAATAGTTCCGTATAAATCTCACATCAGAGTATAGTGGAATACAAATTACTTCACTGTATGGATGTGATTCACCCATTACATGGATGGCAGCATCTAAAACCACGCCTAGGCCAACAGAGTGAGATCTCCAGTAGTGATGAGAGGTAAGATCCTGAAGTGTTTTGTAGAATAAATGTTACAAGAGAGCAAAATTTTATCTTGAAAAATAACAGGGTCATTTCTCTTACTCTTTTCTCTAAATTTGCCCATAAGCACACAAGTAGGCCAGCAAAACTTCCACTCCTAACATAGCACCTTCTTAATCATTTTATCCTTGCTAATCATGAAACATTTGACAAGGACGTTGTCCCTAATCCATACAATCAGCAAGGAATATTTCCCCTAAGTATCAAGGCTTTGTGTTGAAAGAATATTCTTTACAGGGTTTGGCAATAAGATACTGTACAAAAAAAAACTTGAATGGATTTCAAACGGTGAACACATCTGTGCCTGGTAGGTTCTTGGCTATGAGGTAGAACCTGGTGAGTTTCATTTAAGTTAAAATACTGTCTGTTATGAGTATGTAGTTGCATCATGAGGTATTGAACGGATATGTCACACGAAGCTTTGCACTGGCAGAAAAATCATTCCTTGTGAGTAAGTGGCCTCCTGTGACCACATGTGCAAAAACAGGTTAGGTAAAAAGGTGATATGACAAGCATCTTACCAGAGCTTTCACATTATCAATTATTGCAACATGCCTATATAACTCTGTAAATATGTTTTAAAAAACATGGAAAGATAAAAAGAGAAATCAATCAGGGGGTCTTGATTATTGGGACCACCTCAAAAATAGTAAGTTGTTACTCCCTTTACTTGAAAGATTTAGATTTCTATAAAGCACCCATGTTCTCGCTGCATTTAGCATCTAACTTTCACAAAACTGACAGAAACCCTTGACGAAAGAAATGTCCATAGTAGCGGGAGCTGATTCAAAAAGAAGAGAGTCCTTTAAATTGAGTTGAAATAAACATTTCTTAAAGCTTCCTTAACCTGAAGCAGGACCTAAAAATCACATCTTGATGCTTGAGCCTCCTCTGGACTGCATTTTGAACTCTCCTCCATATCATTGGCTGGTGCCTCTTCTGCATATTGCGCCTCAAAGGCCATCCCCTCAGATGTATCCTCTTGGTCCTTCTGACCTGAGCTTCCCTCCATCCTCTCTGGAGAGTCCATGTGATTGCTGCCCTCTGATGCTCCCATGTGCTTCTTCCTCAGGTGCTGGTTAAGGGTGCCCTGAAATGGGAAGCATTTACCACAGATCTGACAGTGAAAGGGCTTGTTGTCTGTGTGGCCACGGATGTGGTATTCCAGCTGGTCTTTCCTTGTGTACTTCTTGCCACAGAATTTACAAACAAATGGAGTGATTCCCATGTGCAGGCGCATGTGGCGGTCCAGACTCCCTTTCTGATTGAAGGTCTTTCCACAATAGATGCAAATGAGCCTCTCATTGTAGGGGTACCACTGGCTCCGTAGGCTACGCTCTCGCACATCATTCTCCAACCCTGTGGGTCCCACAGCTGATTCTCCATCATCTGAGCCTGGTTTAACATGACTCAGCACCCCTGCAGGGATAGCCAATGGGCGCTTTGCCCTGGCTCGGCCACCTCTGAAGCCACTAAGCATGGAGCGAGAAGGACTGGAGTTGCTAAGGTTGACAAAGCATGGGGAGGACAGCCCTGAGTAAGAATAGGAAGAAGACTGGATGACAGGACCATAAGAACCCACAGTGACAGCCACTACCTGGTCTCCATCCACCAGCTCCGTGTGGTAGCCATCATCACCAGCAGAGGAACTGTCTGAGTAAGTGGGCCTGTCTGTCTTTTCTATTTTCACATGCACATCTGTTACTTGCCCATCTTTGCCAATCAGTTCCACTTGCTCTGTTTCTCCCTCTATGGGGGCATCATGCTCTGACACACTATCACTACTGCCACGATCCGACTGGCCTTCCTCTTGCTGCTGTCTCACACGGCCCAGGCCTTTTCCTCCCAGATCCAAGCGCACTTCGTTCCCTGCCTGATTCTGTCGGGAGTAGTAAGGGGGGGAGATCTGGGTGGGATTTATAAAGAGGTTGCTATCATTGACCCCGTTGTGGCTGGTCTGCAAGCCTTCTTTCTCTGGGCTGCTGATACTAACTGGGAGACTGATCTTGGAATGGATGCTCTCCAGGATTTGGGTGCACTTGTCAATGATCGCCTGCATCTGCAGAAAGCTGGCAGCAGTGAGGAAACTGATAATATCCTTGAGCTGCAGGGACATGTGACCTGTGTAGCAGAAAGCAAGAAGCTGCTCAAACACCTCAGGGCTTTTGATGACCGAGATGGAAAGGCCACTCATGGTGCTCAGAGCTGAGTGGTCACGGAAGTAGGGTGAACTAGCTGCCAGCACGGCCTTGTGGGCTCGAAACGGCTGGCCCTGAATGTGAACAATGATGTCACACAGCTTCCCTTGCAGCCGCAACTCATTGAGTTGGGTCAGAACAGTGTTGCTGAACTCCGGCACATCAAACTC
Source organism: Etroplus canarensis (assembly GCA_015106775.1). NCBI lineage: Eukaryota > Metazoa > Chordata > Actinopteri > Cichliformes > Cichlidae > Etroplus > Etroplus canarensis. The sequence continues at coordinate 35,229 of VUQH01078315.1, forward strand.
GATGTAGCTGCCGTCGTCCATTTCTTGGATATGTTTCTCCAGTTTGCTGACAGCCTGACGGGAAAAGAAAAAAAGGAAAAAAAATTAGGTTTTAATACATTTTATTTGCACTGGAGTGCAACAATTTTACAGCTTCAAGGTAAAAACAAGTGCCATTCAGTTGCCAGTGAGAACTAATACTGCATCATTCAAGTCCTGCACCAAACAATACCTTCATTAAGGTTATAATGTTAAGTGCACTTAAACTGATTTAGAGGATGCTGTTTGATGTAAATTCTTGAACTTTATCAGATAATACAGAATACTGCTTCTGTTTTTTTAGACTATCCTAACTGGTTTAAATAGGGTGAACAAAACAAAAGCACAGAATAAGAACAGAATAATGTACTCCACCTGCCTGTTAAATCTCCGAAGTCAACAACGTATTCATTCTCAAGTCATGCATTCAGACACATTATACAAAACAAAAAGAGCCTAATGTACATGTAAATGTGAAATACAGAATCACAGCAGGTTTACAGTTTGGCACTTTAATGTCATCAATGGCCTTAATAAAAAGCAGTTCATAACCAGACTTTTGTGTGTGTGTGTGTGTGTTTAATAGGATTAGATAACAGGATTACTTTAATTTTACTCAATCAGCAACAATATAAAGCCGACTATTCCAAAGTCTTCTGAAGTCATGCTTTACCAGAACAATCTTTCCAAATTAAAGCTTTCATGCTTTAACCTGGTATTAACCATCAACGGTGCTATATGGCTCATTAGCATAAGCAAAATGAGCACATGGATAATTAATGTGTCATTACATATGCATTAGGGTGTCTGGATTAATATCTGTTACAGGCAACTGCCTAACTCCATCGCCATTTTCTTTTCTTTTCCTTTTTTTTGTGGTGAACGCACACAGACAAACACCCACACACACTTACATGCAAATATATCTGTCATCTCCAGTTGCTGGACTGATTGAGACTAGTTGTAAAACTCTAGCTTTTGCACCTTATCAAACTAATTTCTCAACAGCTATGCTTGTGCACGTAGCCACAGTGACACAACAATCCTTAATTTCTCTGGCACGATTTTTTACAAGATTCCCTCCAAAGCGTCTGTCAGATAAACCTCTGTCCAATCATTTTTCCCAGTTTTTCTGTGTGGTAGATCATGCGCGGAGTCACTTTAGTTCACTTAACTTTAAGAACGTCTCTTCTATAAAATGTCCTATCGCCTTATGGAGTGATGCAACCAGTGCAGTAGGAGAGGTGAGGCAGAAAGAAGACAGTTGACGATGATTTCGTAGCCTATTGTAAGCAGACATCTAAAACCATGATTGACAGACTAAGAGAGCCCAAATGTCAGTAACTGCATTGGCAGTGGAGTTCTGGCCAGAGCGCTTGCAACTTGACGGCTGATTTACAACTAAACCAACCAACAAACACAGGATGAGCTTAAATCCCCACTTCCTTTCAAAGGTGAAAAAGGTACAACACTTTTTAACATATATTCAAACACACACAATGACGACAAGCTTTTTTAAAACCATTTTTAGGCGGTGCTTGGCACTTTGGAACTAAACAGGAGTCTGATAATTTAAATCTCTCTGTTTTGAAGTGTGTAGTGTCATCATGACAAGATTTAAAGAGCTCTCTAAGGCTTTCAGAAAAAGGGATCTTATTAAATCTCTAGGGATTTAATAAGATCACCAAATTATTTTAAATAAATCATTTCACTGTAAGGAAAACAGCTACAAGTGAGTTCAAACGACTGCTAATTTATTCAGGACTTGCTGTCCTGCTGATGTCAAGGTGCACAAGTTTACAGTCAGAAAGAGTTAGCATGAACTTAATTAGCACTGGTGGTGTGCCAGGCTTTGCAAACTGACTAGGACTATAAAGGCCAAGATCACACTTTTTAGAATAATGTGCTCTGGATAGGCAAGCCAAAAAGAGCTGTATGGCAAAAGTAAAGTCAGACACAAACCAAAGACAGCTTTTCAGGAAAATAACCTAATACCAATAGTCAAGTGTTATTCTTTGAGGTCATGTGTCCATCTTAGGGACTGGGCTGCTTGCGGTCACTAACTTAAATATAAATACTGTAACATCTTGAAAAGTAGTTGATGAAAACTTGAGGCTGTTCAGAAGTTGAAGCAAGGCAATGTCAGACCAGAGACTGGGGGACAAGTATGCATAATGCCTTCAAGAATGTATTTCTACTGAAGAACTGGAACTAGAACCTGAACTAGAACTAGGTGGAACTAAATTCTGAGGCCGAGGATGCTTTTAATTTTGCCCAACTGTGCAATATTTGATCTATTTCTGTTTTTGAGTAATAAATTGCTGAAAAAACCATTGTAGTGTTGCTGAAGTTCTTTATCTCTGGAACTTTTCCAGAGTCTAATATTTGCTTGTAGAAATAAGTTAAAAGGCCAACAATTTCCTTAAAATCCACTTATTATAACATGATGGCATCATACTGACATATACTATATCAATGCTGACCCCTAACGGGAGCAGTGGAAAGACTAAAAAGAAGAAGAAGAAGAAGAGGGAAGCGCAACAGGATTGCCGAAAATCTTAGTTGCTTTTTTGGGAGGTACCATATAAAGGAAATCTAGTGCAAGTATTATAATAAATTCCATTTAATAAAATCCAAGACAAGACAGATTTGTTTGAATTTCAGTTCTACTTCTTTCATTCTACAGTTTGTCTTTAATTAATTTCCTCAATTTTTCTTAACTACTTTTCACAGCTATTGCTTAAGAGGGAGCTGAAACGAAAGTAGCTGAAACAACCGAAAGTGACAGTCCAACTTTCTACACTGAGTGCATTGTAGCACATCAGTCAGTAAAGTGAAGCCATACAGCTCTATATGCCTCATTTGGCAGAGAAAGAAGAAAATCTGGTTCTACCTGGAAGATGAGTACAGAACAACCGTTTTTAAAAAGTCCCTTACAAAACCTGTCTTTGGAATCAAAGACATGTACGTGAAAGGACACCACCTTTGAGATTTGCTATTTGAGCTTCTCATGCTAGATGAGCACATCTGCCAATAGAAGAGTTAAGATTGTTCATAACCTAAAAGTTACAACTTTCAAGCTTTCATTTTCATGCAGTTAATGTTCTAATCATAGTGGAGAGCACCAGTGTCGACAGCCAGCAACCTTGGCCCCTATGCAGGCATTGCTTAGACAGTAATATACAGACTGAAGCTGGATGACAAAATATTAATAAAAGAATTTCCTGCCTTCCCTGAAGAACTGGTTAAACAACACTTGGAACACTTGTTTTTAAAAGGAAATACTTTTATTCTGCTAATCTTAATTAGTGTCTGTTCTCCAGCATAACCCTCCTCCACTCTCAACTCGATCTGATCTTAAACAATCTCTCCCTCTGCAATTCCTCCATCCCTCCTGCCTCTTGCTGGCAATTCAGCATGATGTTCTGCACATTTAGTCCCTGTCAGCACTTTGGGAACATAAACACTTTATCTAGTTGCCAAAGCTTGCCAAGACACCTGTCCAGCAAACCATATGTTCTCATTCTGGTTTAGGAGTGGAAAAGTGGTAGTAAAACATAAAGAATGCTAAAGTACTGTAGAAGTGCATTTGTAACACTTTCACCACAGGCAACATTAAAATACAACATGTTCATACACAAAAAACACACCAGTAATGGCTGCCAACAGCATGCATATGAGATGGAGCCAAGTGGAAGGGCAGCCAAAGAATGCATGCTCAGTAGTTGAGATGCACATGCTGAGTGAGGGTCACATGCTTGGCTCACATGGGAAAGCTGAAAATGTTTAAACTCAGCTCAAAAATTCCATCTGTGGCTCAAGTTCCTTGTCTGGTAATAGACCGATCTGATACAGCTGCTTCATGTCAGCAGGTAAAAAAGAGGCACAGTGGTACGATGGGGTATTTTACATAACCAAAACATCAGCGTAACTGTGGCATAAAGATGTCACCTAAAATTTGAATTATAAAACACTGTCATTTCACAGGAAAAAAAAAGGAGAATCTAAGCCAGCAGGCACCCTCTGTATGCTTTGTTCAACATTAACAGCATTCAGCTACTTGTGGGGCAGACCATATACAGGACAGAAATGAATAATAAGCAAAGGCTGAGAGAGCAATTTACATGAGATTTTTAAAAAATATGTACAGATATGTAAGAGTAAATAAATTGCAATACATCTAGGAGATGGTAAGATCTGAAAATCTTTGGAGTGAAAATAACACACATCCGGAAAAATGTTAAGGCTTAGTATGAGATCAGTAAGCAGAGCTAAATATTGCATGGTTAGCCTTTGGGTGTGTTCTCTTATTAAATTTGTTTGGAGTACATAAGTGGAATTCAAGAAAATGTTCATCCTTCATTTCAGCCTACTCACATGCTTATCAGATGAACAAAGTGGAAAACTTTATAGAAGAACCCATCCACATCTTTAATCTAAAGGTATTCACAAAACCCCCACCACACACAATTGCTTGCATTCATATAATACTAATGAGAAATAACTGACTAACACAATAATACAGACATTTATGCATGCACATGACACAGAGTCTTTTTGGTGACATTGTGCCGCCCAAGGACAAGACTAAAACAAATAAAAAATAAAGTAGGTACATTCTGTAATATTAATGAAAAAAAAGGATAAGAAGTTAATGTTATTGTTCCATTTCCATCATCTGCATTCACAGCAAGCACCAGCTGATGAATTCAGTTGAGAATTACTAGTTAAAAGGCAACCCAGTTGATACACAACAATACTTTAAGACCCCTCTGCATCAGCTGTCTTGCTCTCCCTTGGCTACCATCCTTGACATATGTTCCGCATCTTGTTTGCAGAGTGAACAGTGCTTTTAATGACCAGCAGTAATTAGCTGAGACATCATCCTCCTACACTGTCTTTTTACCTGGAGCCAATCTGCACTGATTATGCCATTGCAATTACTGATGGCAGAGAAGCATTGGATACAATGTCCTTATTACAGGTTTCACTATAACCTGTACAATTTAAGAAAATAAGAAAGGTGGAAGTCATTTCCCACTGAAATGCAGTAAAACCCTGTAAATATCTGCACACAGAGTTTTAAACAGTTTGACTGTCTTCCTTCAGTAGGGCTTCCTACATTTTCAAAAATGTCATAATTAAACAACATACATTAGAAGATTTTGACTTACAAACTAACTTTACCTTTTAAACGAGAGAACATTTAAAAAGTAGAGCCTATACAAAAAGAATTAAGTGAAAATCATGAGCAAAACACAAACATTTAATAAAGGGGGGAAAATATTCTGAAATGTGCACGGTATTGTAATGTAACAGACACAGACAAGCAACCACTACACTTTTATACCACAACAATTTTCCAAAAGACCAGGTTGCAACTTGGCCTAACAAGAGCCTGGTTTTATAAGATACCAATATAAACACCTGGCATCTTACATTAAATGCCTTGTATTGCACAATCAGTGGTTCAAGCCAATACAATGTTGCTACTGATCCAAAACAGAAAGTGCGCCATAAAAATGGATAGTTGGACAGGTTAGAAACCATATTGCCAACTCTAACTGGTTTATCCCCTCTCTGTTCTGACATGCCTTTAAATATAAGATAGGACTGTTTTCAGATACAGTCGTTAAGGAATGGCAAAGACTGCCAGCTCCTTTGGGTTTTAAATGTGTCTAATTAGGAAATATATATAAGAATAGTAATAAACACAAGTGCTTTGTGGGGTGACCAAATGTCCCTCTTTTATGTGGGACTGCACAGCATTTTTACCCCTTTTCCCACATCTTGAGACATGCCCCACATTTTGACGAACTCTGCAGGGCATACACTGTTTAAAAATTACATCTTTAACCCAATGCATGTGAAGAAAATGTAAAAGACTTTTTATTATAGTCAGGTGACGGTAAGGCTGTCTAATGCTACGCCCATCGGAGAAAGTTACGTCACCATAAAGTCTTATTTGCTAGAGCTATTTTTTCAGTTTCGCTCAATGGAAAATGGAAGTAACACAGTATATGTGTGTGTGTGTGTGTGTGTGTGTGTGTGTGTGTGTCATAATTGCCTAAAAATTTTCAGATATGACTCAAAAAAGGCACACCAGTCTATGGATGCAGTCATACTAAAACCCAGAGAAGGTTACCATACAGAACAGCAGCTGAAAGAAAAGTAAAATAATACAGAATACAGGACTACACAAAGATTATAACATGAGACCACAAGAGCCAACTTCAACTTCCTTTTGTCCTTGTTGTCCTTAGTGGGAGTGCTGGAAAAACTGGATTCAAATATATTTTGCATTAACATGCTAAATGCCAATCTGGTAATCCATACAGTTTATTGTATTTTTATTTCTAAGTTAGAGCCTAATCACACCATGATGATTTAACAATCTTATGCTGACGCATTCAAATTCCTCTAAAACGCTAGCATACACAGAACAATGATGTTAAATGGATGCATACATAACATATATGCTAGCATACTGCCGGCATTCACAACTTGAAGCCCATTTACACCACTCCCCTTACATGTACCACATACGCAATTATTCGGCAGCTGTGTGTTAGAAACATCTTCAGTTCGACTGGATCACGTCTAATACTTCTACAAACGGCACTATGCCTTGGGGTATGTTTGATATGTGTTACACATATGTTAAGAACATGTAATTATTTTGACATGAGTAACGTGAGTCTCTGTATGCATTAAGTACCTGCAACATATGGTCCTCGTATGTGGGACATATGAGCCACACACTGGCAAACGTTGGAGATTTTCTGCATGCTCAAAATCTTCCAGCAACTTTGCCATACTACCACGTATACCGGCGTACTTCAGCATGCTCTTAACCTATAAAAACATCCCTAGAACTTAACTGACATTTGCTGGCATATTTGCCATAGCATTTGCTATGAAGAGAGCCATTTTTGAGTTATTCTGGACCAACAATAATCTGTTTGGAGCTGTAAAACAAAGTTTTAGCCTTATAATGAAAAATGACAAAGCCTATTAAGTATATGTTGACCTGTCAACATTACTAATAGGTATTTATATATATTTAAATCTATAACCATATGCAACTAGTCTGCAGTCGGTTATTCATGATTATTTAGTGTTTAAACGTGCACTACATTAATTTAACTTGCATTTCCATTACAATAATACAATGTTTTTGTTGCATTTATTAAACTAAATAACTAAAATAAAGAAAACTCTTTACTTTTTAAGTGATGACTAGGAAACACTAGATACTTTGAAACTAAGCAGCCATAAAGCAGGCCACTTTGACTGTGCAATGTACCACATCTGAAGTAACAGTAAGTAAATGACAGGAAAGATAACATACAGCAAAAAATTGCAATATGTACTGTGTATACACTGATTCACAGATTTGACTCAGTCATTGCACATAATTCATTTAACGTTTAGAGTACAATGCATTTATGTATTCTACATATTAACCGGTGACTGAAAAGGCTCAGGCAGAAGCACAAGATGGTTATATAAGTCGGCCTAGAACACTACTATTAAAGCCATTCTACAGAAACTGAAAGAAAACAGAAGTTCATTTACACTTACAAGCGTCAAAAATAGAGTTGCATTTCCTTCTTTTAAATAATAAGAATGAATTACACATTTTTAAATCTTTGTTGGCATTGTTCCACAGCTTAACTCCAACAACAGAAACACACCTACTGTTCTTTTTGGGCTTTGTTCTTAGAACCAAAAGAACCCTCTCAAATCATAATGACTCTTTCACTGAAAAGAACTTTTGTGTGTTTTTACTGAGTAAGATCCCTTTGACTCTATACATCATCTGCATTATTTTATAAGTCAAAAAGGAAGAATGAGAGAGCATTAAACCATGTACAAGACTTTAAAATGTAATGCTTCTCTGGACCTGTGCAAACCAGCCAGTGATTTAGAGATTTTCCCTTTAATATACTCAACATATTTTGCCCAAGTTAATTTATGATCTATCATAACACCAAGGAATTTCAAACAAATCAATGCCCAGTACACCAAAATTAAGATAAGAGGTCGGTCATGGTGCATATTTTAGCTTACAAGATATCAAGAGTGTCGTCTATTCTGCGTACAGACGACACATTCCTACAACTGGAGAGTGCAATGAACCGCAACAAGAGTCAACAGAAAATTTAAACAACGCTCTTTTAACGTCTATTTTCATCTTTCCAGTTTTCTGCCAATGCCATAAGGAGCTACTGACGACACGGGAAAGAGCCGCAGGTTCGAGACCCCTGCCTTGGCTCTTCGTGACCCCGCTGAACCCAGGTGTCCCTTCTAACGTCTGTGATACAACTCACCGTGGGGTTGCTGCACTTTGCCCTTTCCGGTCACGCCAACACTAATAGCTGGCAGACGCTGATTGCTACGAAGAGCCGCGTTTGAGGTGTAAAAAACATTCCCTGTGATAAGCAGACTAGGTCCAGGGTACGATCTGATATTCAGCATACACAGGGGCCTGATGCCACCTCCTACGCGAACAATAGGGTTAAAAATAAGTCGTTCCATTCCACAGAAAATGTATGAGTTTCGTTTATTACCTAAATCATGCATGCGCATGGGGGAATATGTATGATGTAACGTTACATGCATATGGCTTTTTAGTGCGGAGCAAACCCACGGTGTCTCAAACTTTAATGCAAACGCTTGTTAGTGCTGATGTTGGGGGGGGGGGGCTAACCAGCGGAGCAGCTAACGTTAGCACTACCTCGACCCCTTACACTCGCCTGCTTTTTGTTTTGTGTTGTCTCCACTACTTCTCACTTCTAGGGTAACTTCTAGTTAGATGAAGGTGGGTAAAAAAAATGTTTCGATTCACCCGGCTGAGCCACCCAAAGGACCAAGCACCGCTCAAGCAGGGGCTAACTAGCCATGTTAGCCAGCCTAGAATCGAGCTTTCTGTCAGAAAAAAGAAATCTGTAACTTTTAGTGAGACTTCAGTCCTGTGCGAGCCGAACGAGTTTTCTCTAACTTTATGAACGCTTGGCAATCTTATACGAGTTAACAGCTCAGTAACGACGTCGAACGCGGATTCAAACTCTGTCCGCTGTCAGCTCGAGTAAGCTATCACGCTAGTTAGCTTGCGCTAACAGCAGAACCAGTCGCGGAGGGCTAGGCTAAGTAGAAGCTAACGTTAACGGTCGCAGGTAGATTACTCCCCATTACTTACACTGTGTGAGCACAGAGGCGGCCACATTACAAGCGCATATGTGGTCACCAGTCCATGCCAGAGCTGGAGTCCACCAAACTCACCGTCTTGCAGATTAGCATTAAACGTTGTCCATTCCCCTCAGTGGTTCGCTAACACTACAGCCAGGCCTCCCCCCCTCTCCAGTCCAGATGTGCCAGACAGTTGCTGCTGCAATTTTTGCATCAACAGGAAGTGTTCTTTAGGCTCTTTACATTCATTCTATCAGTGTGTTTTGCAGCAGCCCCTCCCTTGCTTCATGCCAGCCCTGTATACCGTGACATCGTGTGCTTAGTATAGGACGCGATGGAGGACGTACACAGGCGTAAGAATGAATCTAAAGAACCCTTCAGTCGCTCCTCCGATTGTTTCCAACAGATAACGAAGCTATACATTCTATTCTCTGACTACGCCCATACCGCCGCGGTATATGCGGTCTGCTTTCACTTTCGGTAAGCTCTAAACGTAAACACTGTAGTTGCGGTAGGACTATCATTTCTTTATTGAAATCAAGTTATACCGGCACTTTCCAGCTGTGGAGACCCCCTCCCCCAACCGCCTCCACCTCCCCCCTCCGCACGCCTGCACAAACACTTATTTACATTAGGCCGACCGGATCCCAACGAACTAAACGTGGGACAAACTGCGTCTTTGTGTGGCACGATGTGGGACACGTTAGCGACGCTTAAATGTTCGCATCTAGCTTTGAAAAAAAAAACCCAAAACAATAATAAGGGCATTTAGCATGTAGAGGTCAAATTAATATATTTGAATGCAACTTTTCCAACTCTGTGGGTAAGTACATGCAATGAGGATAAATGAAGCAGAAGTTTGTGCTTCTGTGTCAGTCTTTATTCTCTTTGTTTCACTGTTCTGTTTCCATGTTTGGGTTTCAGCAGTAATGCATCCATAGGTTTTCTAAGCCGTATGCCCCTTGTGAGAGACTGAAAAATAACTCTACAAAACTCTGTGTCCATTTCATTTTCTTTGTAGTAGTTTCCATCGTATTCACCAATATCCAGAAAAGGATGGGACTGTTCAGAGACTTTTGATTTTACCTGACTGGCATGACATTTGACAGGTTAACCCTCACTTTACCATAATAAAACCAAAGCCAGACTTATTATCTGAAGACATTGTCTCAAGATGTGGGACAGGGGAACAAGGGACAAAGATGCTGTGCAGTCCCAGGTCATCTGGTAACCTTAATTTACATAACTGTGCTGTTTGTTGTGTAGCATATTTGTCTAACAAGCACCTTTTGGTTGCTCCCTTGTATTCTCCACCAAGGGGTTGCTATTGGTAATTTGGCAAAGGATTTACACCAGATGCCCTTCCTGACACAACCCTCCATGGTGAGAGGGACTCATGTCCCCACCTGGCATTGAACCAGGGACCTTTCACTTGTAAGGCAAATGTGTAAACCGCTACACTACCGGGGACACTTGTCCTGAAAGCAGAGGATTATTAACAAAAGTACTGCAGTATTGCCCGCCTTTCATCAAATCAAATCAAGTTTCATTTTCATATCCACAGTAAGGAAACATGTTTCCCTGTGCAATAATATTTTTATTTTTCTGTCCACATTGAATGCCAAATAATGTAAATTCTACACATAAAAGTAATAATATACAATAAAACAACTTTAAAATGGTAGTATGTGACAGATACCATAGAAACATAAACATAAACTATGAAACTGCACATTGTGCAGAGAGCAGTAAGTGCAAAATTGTGCATGGCAACTGAAAATGTAAAGTATACAATAAGACAATCTGAGAGGGCAGCATGTGACAGATAAAATTGATCTTTCAACTAATCGGGCATCAAACAGCTTCACCTCTGCACTCTAACAATTATTTTTTCAAAGTTCACTATGAGTTCACAATTTGCTTTGTTAATATTTCTTGCAAAGTATATGATTAATCAAGTGTCAAGAACTGGAAATGATTAATTCACTTCCCTGTGGATACCACAAAGGGGCGCCAGAGACTAAATTGATGAAGCACCAACTTTTCATCCCCGCACCACCTTTTATTCTAATGGCTTCAAAAAGGTTGAGGAAAACTATCTAATTCAACTAATCGGATGGCATTATAAAAACAATAATAAGTTATTAAATTAAATGTACAAAAAAGTGAAAAGTTGTTTCTGTGACTTTTGGTTAACCATGCATTCATTTTGCAGATCATGGCTAGTGAATAAGCACTGACAAATGAGAAAAGTACCGAAATCACTGGAGGACATAATGAGGAACTCTTCTGTATGAGCCAGTGCATTTTTCTTCAGATAGTGGAAATATATTGTCTGTCATCTTTCTTTCACTGATTCAATAAAATGACAAATAATGACATAATTTAATAGGCTGTCAGTGTAGCAGGACCTTAAGTAAACATGACTTTATTTTAGCTCTATGATGTTTGGCCCTGGCTCAGATAAAAAAGAAAAAAATGTTTGTTTACTGTTGCCATCTATTATATGTTTACTGTGCTGAATATTCAAAGAAGTCCTGCAGGTGTATTTATTTAAAAACACTTTGCACAAAACTGTATTTATAATACTTAATATTTCATAATCTAATCACTTGTAAATGGTGAATTTAAAATTTAAAGTAAAGTTCAGATCCATTTTTTTAAAAACTTATTTTATTTGTATTGTCTCTGTTTTTCTGTAAAAGGAACACAAACACCAGTCTTCAGTCTGCTCTTAGCAGGACTTTACATGCTACCTGTGGTGGAGAGGGATGAATGTGTGCTGTGTGTGATTTTTTTTTTTTATCTGAGTGTGAGTGACAGGTTGGCAGCTCAGGTGAATATCTGACCTAATCTGTGTGCAGGTGGGTGATCAGTGTAGAGAAAGGAATCGCTTTGTCATTGCACGTGCTTCTTGTTAAACAAGTCACTCTTCTATCCTCGACCATGATTTGCTTTTTTTTTTCAGGAGCTTGATGCACAACTGAAGGTGCAGCCAAGGTATGGTGATTAGAGATGGTTTTGTTGATCCGCAGGAATGATCATGGTATTGATAACATTTCAAACAAACTCATAATCAAAGGGTTTCCTGTTGAGGTTGTAATCTTTTCTGAAATGGGGCTTTGTTAGCTCGGTGTCATTTAGTTGACCGGGAATTATTTGGTGGTAAGCTAATGGGGCTGGTTTTGAGTGGTGCAGCGCCAGGGATCGTATAGGGGCTCCAGGTGGTGTGGCCTGGGGCTCTGATGTGCTGCTCCTTTTAATCCCAGATGACATTGCAAAATCCCCAAACCCTGCCCCTGTATAAGACCGTATAGGAGCACAGACCAGATGATTTGTTTAAAGAGCACATATCATGTATCAAACTGAGGGAATAAGGAACTCCACTGTTTTATGTTAAACCTGAGACCAGATGATACTTTATATTAAATATAGGTATTTATAGTCTTTGTTTGAGAAATGACATTTGTGTGATTCAGTATTCAGTAGTATCCTGATCTATGCCTTTATGATTTTGCTCCATTAGTTGGAATAATGAAAATAGGTAAGAGTTTTTTAATATGGAAAATGCAATGTTTGCATTTTCTCCCATTTTCTCCTGTACTAAAACCTATAATTTTGTGTAAGTCACTCCAACCAGTTTGTTAGTTAATGTTGAAGTAGCCCTATTTTCAAACTGAACATGAATAACACATTGTTTTCCATGTGTGCCAAAAGTCCCAGAATACCTTGGCTGTCAGTGCTGGTGAGAACAATGGTCTCCCAGTGCTCCTGTCCAGAAATAGTCTATAGCTCACTGATGGAGAACATATTTCCCAATAGCAGGTGTCTTAGTCAGTCAGTGCTTGATCCTCACCATGACTGTAAATGAAAGGGCCGGCTCGCCCAGGTGCAGGAGCACCTCTTTGGCCCTCTCAGGTTTCTCCTTGATGGAGGAGCTATTTGTGGAAAAATGAGCAAGATAAATATTGACATTAAACTATGTGTATTGCTATTAAAATGCATTTATTATCCTCTTGAGAACATGCAATATTGTACGTGTAAGGGTAATTTGTTAAATTGGGCTAATGACATCAATTGCTACGCTGTGTATAGATAACTTTTTAATTTAAGCATAAGTACAACACATAAGGTACAGTATATGATATTATACTTCTTCAGTCCATGTTCTGTTTTGGACAAATTGTAGAAACAATATAAATCAAAATCCTCTTGTGCTTAACGTTGACTATTAAGGCAAACACAGTATAATGTTATGAAATATTCATGTAACACATTGACAGTCACTTTGACATATCTTTATTTCATTTTAAAAATCAGCTGGACTCCAACCAAAGCCATTCAAGACAAAACCTCAAATGCTAAAAGAGTTTTACCAGTAAGTCCACTGCAAGGATAATGAGCTCTCAGATGTGTCATGTATTTGCCTGAGAAATTAAGCCAATTTGTGGAAATGGTGGCCTGGGGTTGAGGGAATACAGAGTGGCTTGTAAAGATGAGTGATATCTGGCACAGCATGAAGAGAATGAGAGGTGTGCTGCCTGGTGCTTAGCTCAAATGAAAGCTCTGATTAGTGGAGCAAAGATCAAAATGACAGAGCGGTGGAGGCTTCAGCTGGGCCTTTGTTATTGATAAGTCTGTCATCTCTGCTGATATTGGAGCAGTAATGGCAGCTGATGATTAGGCCACTCCTGAGCTATTAACTACATTTCTTATCCTTTTACTGGGGCCCAAGAGAGCCTGTTTGAGAGACAAAGACGTCCTTTATAAAGCTGGCTTCTTAAACGGCGTCCACCTGACCTAAAAGGCACAACTGTTACGTCTTTCTGCCAGGCCAAAGAAGTCAGGGATGAGATACATGTCAGAGGTCGCAGTGCGCTGCTGTTTGAAATGAAGGGGTTCTGAGTGAGTAAGCTGCTGAAAGAGGGCTGCAGCAAAATTACAGAAAATTGGCTGTTTTGTCAACATTTCATCAGAAGATTTACAGAAAGCTGACCCCGACCCCTACTCTCCCCCTCTTTCACAAGGCTAAGGAGATTGAGTGGGTCGGAATTGACTGACAAACAAATCTCTTCTTTATTTCTTTCTCGCTTTCTCTTTCCCTTTCTAGAAGTGATATTCAATATGATCTCTTTTTAATGATCCTAAGTGGCTGAAATTACATATCCTCAACACATATTGTTGAAGTTGTTTCAGTCTCATACCAGTGCACACTAAGGGCATAAAAAGTAATTATCAAAATGGCTTAATTCTCCAGTGAAAAGCGAAATATCCCATTTATTTTGTGTTATTATACCATAGTGCGTGTAGATCAAGTACATTCTTTTTAATATTTCTGTTTATATGATGGTACACTGTGACAGTGTCAGTGATAATTATCATGTGTGACCTGGGAATAATAAGAAAGGCAATATTTTTAAGTTGGCTTGTGAAAGTGCACTACATTTGTGATTCCTAACCAGGGGTACGTGTACTCCAGAGAATTTTGCAGATAAGAGGGAGCACATTGAAAATGAAGAAGAAGAAGAAAATTAACTAATATGGAAGGAAGACAAATATAACAAGAAAGCCATGTAAAAATGCACTTTCGGCTGCTCCCCTGTATTTTCCCCAAAGAGCTGCCATGGCGGATCTGGATTGGTAATTTTGCAGAGGTTTCATGCCGGATGCCCTTCCTGGTACAACCCTCCATGATGGGAGGGACTTGTATCCCCACCTGGAACAAGAAAGACGTGAAAATTTGCAGAAAGTAAGAAGAGCGATTGTCAATACCTGAAAGTAATGTGTAACAAATAAATTCAATATGAAGTGAAGTTAGTTTAGTAGAACAAGGGTAATGTGTAATTGTAGGACATACAACGATAAAAGTACAGGACAAATCACACTGGATAAATAGTTTAGTTCAGGGTGTTGCAGCCTTTACTATCAAAAAAGCCAATTACTAGGAAGTTTACCACCAAAATTTGTGTAGGGACACAAAACATATTTGGGCCTTACAAATGAAGATGACACAACCAGTGAAGTATGAAGTAGTCTATCAGAATTACTAATATGTGTAAATTAAAGTCTTTAACCACATTTAACTAGTGTGCAGTGGACTTTTTATGATCCATTGGTTCTTTAAATTTGCATTCTGTGTACATTAATACCATGTTTTTGTTGCAAGTAATAAGTTATAGAAAACACCAAAAACTGCCAACAACACCAAAGAAACCTCCTATCATATATAAGTATACTTTGAACAGAGTACAGTTATAGAGGCCACTTTAAGTCCTATCTGTGTTTCTGCAAGTGAAACAAAGTGAAAATACCCTCCTTTAAAAACAAAGAATATCTACAATGTAGTAATTAAAAAAGCAATAAATAAATAAATTTTTAAAAAAAGAACTCTAAGAGTGCAAGCATTCAACAAGGCCCCCATTATACCATTACAACTGAAAACAATGGTACCATAATAACTTTACCACCATAATGTTTTTCCTTGAAATCTACCTCTAGCACTTGGAACCCTAGTGATAGCATGACCTCCACCAAGGAGGTTATGTTTTTACTTGTCTGTCTGTCTGTCTGCCTGCCTGTGTGCAATATAGCTCAAAAAGTTTTGAACTGTGTTTTTTTTTTGTAACAACCCATTACATTCTAGAGGTGATCCAGATCACACTCTGGATCCATGATTTTTTTTGATGATTTTTTTCAACCACTGTGGGCTAGGGGAATTTCAAGAAATTTGGCTCCGGCTCCATTGATAATTGCTGTAGTGTTTGCATAAAATTTACAATACAACATCTCCATATGTCCTCCCATACTGAAGTTTACTCAAGACCCAAGTAGCATTCTGGATCTTGTGATCCAGAATGTTAAAATATATGGGGATTATGAGAGATTCTTTACTGTGAGTTACCAAACAGTTTTAAGGGCTTGCAAATTGTAGGTGACACTCGCTAGATGGCACTAGATCGGAAGAAGCCCGCCATTACTGAAAATTTGTTTTTCTTGAATAAACTAACATCATGATATTAGTCTGATTCCAAGTGCTAGTGGTATGATTTCATGGTCAAGGAATCACATCATGGGGTAACATGGTTATGGTACTATTGTTTTCAGGTGTGTTGGTATCGTGGGGGCACTCTATGGCCCTGGTGGAGGTTTGCACTCTGAGTGCTTCTAATGATTCGTTTGTAAGGTATTCAAGAAAAACAAACATTTTCAGTAATGATGTGTGGTGGTGTTTTTTTTCCACATAACGAGCTTCATATCTAATGAAGATATTGGTACACAACAAGTCAGCAGAGTTTCAGCTATAATTTAATATCAACTGCAAATCTGTAACATTGTTTGCTAACTCACAGTAACAAACTTCTTATGAACCCTATATATTTCAACATTCAAATGCTACTTGGGTCCTGAGCAAACTTCAGGATGATATACCATATGGAGATGTACTGTAATTTTTATGCAAACATATTAGCAATTATTTTTTATAGAGCAGATACATTTTTTTTCTAAATGTATCAATCACAGAATGGTAAAGAGCATTTAAAAAATCTGGATCACCTCCAGAATGTAATATTTTTTTACTTTAACCACACCCTACCTCTCAAATTCATTTAATTAAAATCCATTATGAACTTCTCGAATTATACTGCACACAGCCAAACCAACACCAGTAAAAACACAACATCCTTGGTGGAGGTAAAAAGAAAAAGGTTTATTGTGACTAACATCCAACTGCAGACCAAGTATACCATTATCCAGCAGCCTTTTTGGTGAATGTGAACAAATTAAAAATTAAAATCATTAAGATAATCACATTCATCTAGTTTATTTCCTTTTTGATCAAAGTCGCAAGGAGCCACTACAGATGGGCAAATTAATTTTTTAATGGACACATTTTTTAAATGACCTTAAAATCAATAGATTAAAATAGTTGGCTAAAAGTAAAAGACAAATGGTTGCATTATCCAGATTCTTTTACTTCAAATGTGAAAGCAGTTAAAACAGAACTGTATAACAATACCCACTTATATAATAATTTAGCAATCCAGTATAAATGAACGTTTGGAACATGACAGGTAGAGTCAAAGCAGGGGTATTTGAGTTCATCAGACAAAAGCAGTTGGGGGCCTCGACACTGCACTAGATTGTATACAACCTTGTTTTGGGCACAGCATTTCCGTCTTCAGCCCCATGCTTTGTCTCTGACCTCAGCTCAGTCTGCTCTCTGTCTTTGGTATTCCCCTACAAAGACTAGCAGGAATCCTAGGCTTGTTGATTTAGCCCCCAGTGGCCGGAGGCAAAGCATCTTTCATTAACGTCTAAAACCTCAGGAATGAGATACTGGCCTCATGATAAGATCTGGTAATGCAGTAACATGGAATTATGGAAGAAGAAAATTGCCATTTTGTATATAAGCACCTGTGATCTCCCGTGAAAGCTCCCTGTTCCCTGGCTTGGGTCAGTCCCAGGAGAGGAGACGGTCCTGGAACTCAATCTGTCCTGCAGAGGAGAGATTTTCAGGCTGAAGGCCTGGAGCAATGGAAGGTGCTACTGTCTGTGGAGGGTCAGCTCAGAGTACCAGACAGTGAACCTGTGTGCCTGTCAGACAATATCACTCTCAGGAGAAATACTCCCCACCCAATTCATGGTTGTGTTTGTGGTCAGCAAATGCTTTAAGGTCAGTACAAGGCATTTATAAGACACTCTGGAGATATCATCACACTGCTTACCAATAAGTGTGGAAAATCGAAGCACTGCAGTGAGAATTTGGGAGTTCTTGTTTTCTTCATTGCACTTAGAAAGGTATGTCAAAGTCATGACTTTTAGAAAGACATTTCCTTATCTGGGCCTCTGTCGAGAGAAATGTCAGGAACAATAGAGTTATGTGGCATTCTGACATTTCAAAGAAGTTACATACCCGCTTACTAAAAAACTGAGGTCAAATTCAAAGTACTTGAGGCCTGAGAACAGTGCAGGTGTTCTGCTTGCAGCACATGGCTTGGAGAAAAAAAACCTCTCCATTTACTCTCCTCGAGCTTCCTTCATCCTGCAGTTTGTGAAATGGCACAGGCAAGGCTGTTCACATGGCAATCACAGTGATGACGTTTATAGGCTCTTTGGTTTGCAAACTTGGCAGTATAGACTTTGTTAGTCACTTACACATGACTGCATTAAAGAACTATCTATTGGAAGCTAAACCTTGGATTTCCTCATTTCTACAGGGATTTTGCTGAGAAAGGTTCATCTGATTTTCCCATGCTTTTCAAGACATAACCAAACTGTACCTTTGAATACTGAGCTGTCTTGATATAAAAACAAGGCTGCTATATAATGAGTGTTCAGGTGAAGACAGATCAGCTGGAGAGAAGAGGCTGGAAGGAAGGAAGAGAAAAGTCTTATTGTGGCAGAACTGATGTGTTTTTGTCTTCTCTGGATAGTTTCTTCATCACCTCTTTAAATTTTAAAGCATTTGGCATGCAGCCTGTGGCAGGTTCTCTTGGGGAAGCAGGAAAGCAATGAGGGTCAACGGTGCCATAAATCTTACACTGTCCACTTTGGAATCTGACATGGACACTTGAGATATGCATATTTAATAGAATGTTCATGTTGGTGTGTCTTCAATGGCTGAGTCAAATGCATTTTGTATAAGGGAACTGTTGCTGGATGTTAACAAGTGAACACAAGCTTATCTATCAGCTGGGGACACATATTGCTAAAGCGTCTTTATTTTGTGCTTTCCTATGATGCAAAATAGATAATGTATGTCAAATAGCACCTGTAGGGCCTGCCTGTAGGTTTTGAAAGGTCTGAGGGGGAAAAGAGCAAGCATCCATGTTTTTGCACCTCATTCCAGAGCAATGCAATAAGTGACATAACATACGAATAAGACTCACAATCGGAGACGAGCTTTCTCCCTTTAGCCTGGCCTCTCAGAAATCTCTTTAAGAGATTATCTTTTGTGGCCAACACAACAGGTGTAGTGTGGATGTTTTCAGATAACCCTGCTTTGATTTTTTTTTCCAAAAAGAGAGCACTTTTATTACATATACTGGCACCTTTGCTTAGCCTTTGTATTACAAATAGCCTGCATTAAATGACTAGCTCTTTTATGGTTCGAACTTTTGATGCAAGGCCATTTGTACTTGTTGATGAAGTGAAACAATTACACTCTATTCCTGAGCCTGAAGCTAATTTGTAGTTAAGAAGAAAAGTTGGAAAACTCTAAGAATATATAATGTAAACAGTTTCTGGCAACAGAGAGGGGTATAAGTTCAAGACAATATTTGGGGGCTTGAAGACTGACAGTAATTCAATTAGACAGGAATCCTCACTCGTTCTGTGGGTCAGAGTTATCCATGTTAATCAGCAGAGACCGGAGACATATAAGCTGCTGGTTTCCTGCTGGGGCTACTCTGTCTGAATGTGCGCTCTCACCAGCCTTTGCATTTAATACAGAAATTTAAATCAGTACAAACTTACCATTAGAAATCTATATGTCATTAATATGTTTAGTGACATACCAAAAAACAAGCGCAATAGTTCTATTTTGGAAAGCCTGAATCAAAATATATACAATTAAGTTAATGTTGTCATAAAAATAACCTGGGTGGAAATTATAAATATAAGGGTGCTGGTATTTCCCATGCTGGCTAACTGTCACAGCTAACTGAGACATTTTAATAGAGCCAAGTGTTTAGTAACCTTTGTTCTTATTAGCTGGAAAGGTCAGTCGGCTGACATTTTTCTGCTTAAATGTTTTAAATTAGATCTTAAACTATAAAAAATAGATTACATCTAAGATAATTTACTGTGAATACAATTAGGGGAATTGCCTTGTTATTTTTAGAATTGAACTGAATTATAAATTTGTGAGTAATCAAGGAGAAAACAATAATGTTGCATTTGTTTCACTTTAAAGAATAAGCAAATAATATCAAAAAGAGGCTTTTTGTATATATGTGAATATTACACAAATTGCTACATATAGTTCTTTATTTTTGGAGATTAATAGATTATAAAGAATTACTTTCCCTGCCTGGCAGTAGACCGCTTATACAAGTTTTGAGCTCTTTCACGTGTTTATATTGGTAATCTCTCATGCAACACTCCCTTACACTTAAAATTGCTGTTTGTATTGTTTTGCTTCTAATTTAATGCCACATTTAAAACCACGAGTTTGTATTACCTTGGTTGCACACCTCCTCTAATTACCTGTCTAGGTTGTGGCATGTTGTTATTTCACAACTTGAAAGCAAACTTTCCTAGCAAGCCTAAGCGATGAGCACGATTCCACATTCATTGTTAAAAAAAACCCCAAAAACCTTAGAACTGCAACTCTTCCTTTGTGTTTCAGGATATGTCAAAGTTATTTTCTTAAGAGAGAGAGAAAGCAAGTGTGAACATAAAGATTCTATTTCAAATGAATCCAATGAGCTGCATCCACAGAGCAAGCTGTGATCTTCAGAGTGCCAGACTAGGAATGTGGCTGTCGCCTGGACACTTTGCACCCTGAGAGATGTCTGCAGAAAGCAATAACTTCAACCGGGGTGCTGTCAGCTTGGCTAGAAGCAAATGATCTAATGTCTGAAAAAAGGTCAACCAGGCATATCAATTATTTAGATAACTCAGTTTGGAGTGGAGACAGGTATGGAAAGTTTCATATTAACACAATTATTGACAGGAGCGTCTGAGCACGATCATCCCAATTACTCCGGCAATTAGTTCTACCTGTCTACATTCAACCTTCCTTCTCGGAGAACAGGTGCATGCTGCTGAAGTCAAAAGAGTGAACGCAGACACACACGGAGAGGGCAAGAGCCAGAGCTGTCATCCTGACTTTCAGATGAAGTGGGGGATTAGGATGGAGGTGAAAGCATGCTGAGGACCATGGTGACAGCAGATGAAGGGAGATAGCCCAAACTCCTGCGGAATTCAGAAGCATTCAGAGGGTAACTTTGGGGTGGCTGTGAGAAACATTCTTTGAAGTATTTTTGCTAATCGAAATTTCTACAATCTCAAAATGTCTACAGCAATGATTGCGTGACTTTTATCACACAAAAATTGATATTTCTGAAATTATCTGAACTGTCTATACTTTTCAGCCCTCCTGGGCACAAAACAAATTGATGACAATCTCTCTCTGTTTTGATCTGCTGTGAAACATGTACAGTGTGGCAGAGCACAAAACCCCAGCACACCACCAGTCAGGCCTCTGACAACACTGATATTAATACCAAAAATTATGTCTTACAAATTACAGCTTGTGTTTGGAATATTCTCGATTCATGCATGTTTGTGACATATGCCTTCGCCAGTGTTACAGCTGTGCAGGAATGTGCTTTTCAGTGTGTTTTCCTTCCCTGCTGGCTTTAGCAGAGGTGGTCTTGCGGCACCAGCCATTCGTCCTTCCACAGACACGCAGACTAAGCCAAACCGGGCTCAGGTATCTCCACTAACCTCCCCTTTGTCCCGCTTTAAAAAAGACTCTTTTGTCTGCTGTTTTCTGCAGGTCATTGTGAGGAGCGCTTCTTAGTGTCAGCTTTAATTCACACTGTAACCCTAGCCGTGATGCCTCCCAACTATCCACGCTGCCTGCCTGGCATTTGGCTACTCCGTGGAGAGCTGAGGCTGCAATACCCCCCCCAAAACCCTCCCCCCTATAACTGCACCCAGGGGACAACTTGCAAACTTTGTTGCTTAAATATTTAAATACCCCTTTAATTGACATCCGTCAGACCTCACTTCGAGTTCCAGGAAAATGCTGGTGTTGCCTGTTTTTCCATTTTTCTCTTTAAATGGTGGCATGCAACAGAATGCCTGTAAACGACACTAACGGGGCACAGCTCAGCAGCATGTATTGACAGTGTATTGACAGTGTTTTTATAACCTCTGACCTTAGAATGAACCGGAGTCAAAAAATTGTTAAATTAAAGGTTCCTGTCCAGTCCGCACTTACATCAACAAAGCCATGTGAAGGGATTTGTCCGCTGGATAATGTAAAAAATGAACAGCACAGAAGGAAATGCACCAAAAAAACAACACTGGTATTTTTCTCTTTGGAGCTTAACCTAAGATCCCAGCTGGGGAGATACAGCTCCAGGCTCTGTCTGCCTGTCTACCCTTGAAGAAGAGAAGAAACAACAAGAGGAAAGAAAAAAAGAGGCTCATGTTAAAACAGCAAACATCATAACTTGATATCAACACTCAGCTGGGGTTCGCTTTACTTCTGCAGTCTCAGTTTTTCTCTCTTGGGAGGGTGCAGTCTATAAGGGCTTCCTCAAACTATCTCCATGGCTAAAAATAAACCTTCACATACGGTGTCAGGAGTTTAAAAAGTTTTCTGGTGAAAATGTGAACATTTTTCCGTATCATAATTTATATTCATATTAGAAAGTCAGCCGACAAGGTGGGTTTATGTACAAAGTGTTTTTTAAAATAGTTAAACATTTTCCTAAAAAACATAATCTTAAAAAAATGTGATTGGAATGCACAGCTTTAAACAGGGCAGTAAGCTAGCTCTGAATCGATCACTGCAGTTGAAGTGTTGCATATAATATATATTTTATACCAGTACAACACTCACACATACATATTTTATAGCCAAAGAGTGGAATAGAAAAAAAAAACTTGCTTGAAATAATACATTTCTTTGCATAAAATCTCCAATTAGTTGATTTTTTGAGTTATCATTAATACAATTAGTCACTTAGAACTGACAATTGGTCCTAACTGTGTCACTAATTTCAGAGTCATCCTTGGTGTTATAACAATACTCCAGTGGAAGGTTCTTTTATTTGACACTGTCCCCAAAACTCATGTAATTTTTTAACCATGCTTTCTCTCAGCACTCCTTAAATTTCCCAGCCTGTCTGTGATTCTCAGCCCCGAGTTCATTTAGTCCTACAAATTTTGTAAAAACAAATATACCACATCACACTTTGCAATACACTATACTGTAAACTGATCCTTATGTAATCTTTAGTGAATAAATGATGTAATGTTAAATGTGCTTACACAGTGCTTTTCTACTCTTACTGAGTGCTCCAAACACTTCTTATTACAAGCCTCATTCACTCATTTACACCCATTTATACAGTGCTTTAAGCACATTTAAATGTCACACACACATTCACACTCTAACGGATACATCAGGAGTAATTTGAGGTTCACTGTGTTGCCCATGGACACTTTGGCATGCAGACAGACTGGTGAAGCTAAGGATCAAACCACCAACCTTGGGATTGGAAGACGACAACTTCTACCTCCTGAGCCACAGCCTCCTGTGCTAATCATTAGTATTCTTGTAATTTATGTTTTATGTTTATGCTTGTGTAATAGACACTTGTTTATGAATTATATATTATGTATTGTATCATAGCTAATAAAAGAAAAATAATTTCTTTCTGATGACATCAGCACATGTGACAACTATTATTTTATGTAGTTGTTAGGGATTAACAAATCATTATTGTGGTATTGTAATAAAGGCTTCATTGCCAATGAGGGAGTCACTCCCAAGGAATCAAATACACTGTGTGCAAAATTATTTGGCAAGTTGCATTTTTGAGGATTAGTTTTTTATTTAACAACAACAGTGCTCTTGGTCAATCCAAAATGTTAATAAATCTCAAACCTGATTTTTTTTAAAGTGAAAGTGAGGTTTTGGCTTTTGTAAGAGAATATCTGTGTGTGCACAGTTATTATTATTATAAGGAAACTATTAGTGTGCAGAATTATTATGCAACTCAAAGAAAAACAAAAATATTCCCATCTCACTTGTTTATTTTCATCTGTTAAAGTGAGAATAATAAATAAACAACTCAAACTTTACAAATAAACATTTCTGACATTTCAAAAAATAAATCAGTGACCAATATAGCCACTCTTCTTTTCAATAATACTCAAAAGTCTTCCATCCATGGAGTCTTGATCTTGATCTCTTGACCATCAACTTTTTGTGCAGCAGCAACCACAGCCTCCCAGACACTGTTCAGAGAGGTGTACTGTTTTCCTTCACGGTACATCTCATGTTTAAGAAGGGCCCACATATTCTCAGTAGGGTTTAGATCAGGTGAGGAAGGGGGCCATGTGTTTATTCTTTCATCTTTAAGGCCTTTACTGGCTAGCCATGCAGTGGAGTACTTTGATGCATGAGATGGAACATTGTCCTGCATAAAAATCATGGTCTTTTTGAAAGATGTAGAATTTTTCCTGTATCACTGCGTAAAGAAAGTGTCTTCTAGAAACTGGCAGTAAGTTTGGGAGTTGACTCTGAGATCCAGCAAGCTCATCTTTAATAATTCCAGCCCATACCAGTACCCCACCTCCACCTTGCTGACGTCTGAGTCGGAGTTGAGCTCTATGCCTATTGCTGATCCAGCCACAGGCCCATCCAGCTGGTCCATCAAGAGTCACTCTCATCTCATCAGTCCATAAAACCTTTGAAAAATCTTTCTTCAGATATTTCTTGGCCCAGTCTTGGTGTTTCAACTTCTGTGTCTTGGTCAGTGGTGGTCAGGTTTCAGCCTTTCTTACTATGGCCATGACTCTGAGGACTGAACACCTTGTACTTCTGGACACTCCAGGTAGGTTGCAGTTCCGGAATATGACAGCACTGGAAGATAATGGGTTCCTGGTAGCTTCACGTTTGATTATTCTCAAATCTCTGACAATTAATTTGCATCTTTTTCTCTCAACACATTCTTTGCGACCCTTTTGGGTATTTGCAACAAAATGGTTGACGGTTCTGTGGTCATGTCCTAATATCTTGGCAATTTAAAGAGTGCTGCATCCCTCTAAAAGATTTTTTTTTATAGTTTTTGACATTTCAGAGTCTGTTATATCCCCATTTTGCCTGAGGAAAAGAAGCTGTCTAATAAATGTGCACACCTGATATAGGGTGTTGATCTTCTAAGGCCACACCCTCCCTCATTACACAAATACGAATCACCTTCTATGCTTTAATCCAATAGGCATTCATATGCATAAAAATGACGATATGGTCAAAATACTCACTTGCCTAATAACTGTACACACAGTGTACTGCTGTTAAGTCAAAGTTGCTGGAGTCCAGTGATATGCATAAAGTGTCCTGCAGCACTGGGTCCTGCATCTCCTGTATTGTGGCAATAGTCTAACTTCTCTCACTTATAACCCTTCATACTCGAACTCAAACAGTGAGCTTTTCCTAAACCTAACCCAGTAGTCTTGTTTCCTAAAGCTAACCAAAAACGCATGCAAAAGTGAAAGCAAACAAGAAATGAAAACAAAACTAAACAGTGAGTGAAACAAGTCATAAAGGCAAACCACAGTCACTTCTGATAATAAATAACATGCAGAATGACACTGATAATGTGTGTTAGCTTTAAATTTTGACTTGATAAGAATAATCAATGACATGGATTATTGCAACTTGCTAAAGGTAGACTGAAACAGTATATATAAATATGTGCCTTTTTTCTTCACATGATTTACAGTCAGATGAAACACAAAAAGAAGACTGAGTCATAATAGCTATGTGTGAACTGTAAATGCAAAAAAAAGTATGATAAATGAAGCAGTTGTGACAAATATGTAAAGTTAGATGTAAATCAGATTCCTACAAATCACCACAGTAAGGTAGATTTTCCCTCTGACAACTGAGGGTCGAGCCTTTCAGCTGGGATTGCTGTGGAATGGAGTGGAGGTTTGTGGGAGCTCGTCTCGGCCCAGTTCCCCTGCTCAGCTCACATTCTCCGGGTGAACCCGTGTCCTGGGGCCAGTTGGGCAGCACAGTCTCATGTCTCAAGTCCTCACAGTTCACTGGGCCCTTTAAAGTGAGCACACCCACCAGGGGCCCTAAAGACTACAAAAACTACAAACACTAGGCTGTCCAGGCTCCTGTCTGACACACACAGATACACACTTGCATGCATACATGAACACACACACCAAATGTTAACAGCCTATTTAGCTTTGATACAATAGAGAGACAATAACAAAGACAAAGCTATTATCTGCATTGTTACACTGGGCAGTAATTTGGGCCCTTTAAGTCATAATAACTATGACATAAAGGGAATATAGGCTTCTTTTTCTTTGTGAATTTTTCCCAAAAAGAGATACAGATCCAGGGATGGTTTTGGGAGGGCGAAGTTGGAGAGCAGATCGGTTTTCAGACATGGCACACTCCGATGAACATACGCACCAAGATCAAAGCAACCCCTTTGCCTACCGCAGTGCATCCCCAACAGATCTGACAAAGTATCCCCATTGTGTGACCCTGACCCATTACCGATAAAGAATCGCCTCCAGAACCGCCCCCTTGGAGGCCGAACTGGTCCTGCATGGAGCTACAGTTTGCACTCTGAGGGGAGCTGCAGCATGCTGATGAACACACAAGATATGACATGTCAACTTTCATGCGGTATGACAGCCTCAAAGAGAGTAGGAGCAATGTGAACTTTTTCTTTGGCATCAGTGTCTGCCTTCAAAAATGTCACTTCACATGAAACTCTCACAAGTTGTTCTAATTATTCTTTTCACAGGAGTGCTACAACAGTATGTTGAACATCAATGAAAAAAAAATTACATTTGGCAGTTTGGGAAAGTTCCTTCCAGTTGTTTAATATTTCTGCAGAAGCATCAATGCCCAGAATTTGGTTTCCATCAGAGCTGTTTTTGCAAGAAAAAACTTGACATCTGTGCCCACAGTGCCTTAGGTTCTTCCTTATTTTATTGAGCAGCTTAACAGACAGATGACTACAAGGATGAGTGTAGTGTTCCTGTTTACTTTAATGTTGCTTTCTTACTTTAAAAAAAGTTGCACCAGGATAAGTTATGAAATTACACAGTTTTATGTGTCATTTCTATCAGTTGATTGGCAAACTATTTCGCATTTTTGTTTGGGTATTGCTTGTGCTTTGAGAAATATGTGAATATGCGTGCACAACCACACCATGTACACACAAGCATTTACAAATACAGATTGTGCTCACTTGATCTGCCACGTCCACAGCCTCAGGCATGTTCTCAGTCCCTCCCTCACTCGTAATTACTTTGGTGATCAAGGTTAGAGCAGGAGTAAAGCACACTAACCCTTTAACCTTCTTTGAACTCTCCCATTAGTTCAGTTGGAAGCTGATGCACAGTTTCAAAAGCTGTTGCCCACAACAAGCCAGTGAATTAGTCTTGGCATGAATCTAAGAGACAGGTCTAAAGGGCTGCCGGTGCCTCTGCGTGAATCAGACGTTGCAGAAGAGACAGCAAGAACATGAGGGGGTCAAAAATGCAGTGTTATCAAACACCCCCACCTTTTTCACTGAAACCCCTGCCTGGGCAAACAGAAAGAGGACAGACTCCCATAACGCACCCTGCCATTCTAGCCTGGGGGCTACTCCAGAACAGCTCAGGAATTCAGATTCGGGATCCAACAAGGTCTACAGCTGGGAGGAAAATTTCTACCATCCTCCGTTTCACCCTCTTTATTGTTTGGCACTGGCATCCCAGTGTTCACTGTCTGGCTCCGTTGTCCTCACAGCTCAGTGTTTTGAAATTGGTTTTGCAATGGGCAAGGGTCAGCTGGGTTGTGACATCTGAGTTTGACGGGAAATGAATTGCAAACAGTGATCACGATAAAGGTGAAAATTTAAACTGTGGGCGACTCTGACAGGAATAAAAACAGAGAGGATGAAGAGAGTCTTTGTTAATACCAAGTATGCTAATGGTAATGATATCACCACCACAGTTATTAACAATAATCCTGATAATGAATACATGAATAGCTTTTTTTCTGGCTTTTTACGTGTGGTCCAACAGTCATCTTGACAGCATTGTGTCCTTTTCCTGCCCAGCCTTGCCTGCCGACAACTTCACTGGAGGCAGATAGGTGGACTAAATGATCAGTACAGGGGGCTGCCATCTTTTTACACCCTGATCCAGTTTCCTGACTGCAGTACATAGATTCTTTTCCAGGGGGCAGTATTGAACTAAGAGAGAATCACACTTCTCACTGTTAAGTCAGAGAGAAACTCCTCTGCTGATTCTGAACACAAGATTAAAGGCAAATAATCAAACTGGTATTCATAAGTCTTTGACATGGATTAAAAAAAATAATTTAGACTGATTCAGCAGCTGAATTTAGGTCTCAAGTTCACTTTGTACCAGTTCACTGACCTGTGAACTAAAACCCGACTTTCTGTCATAAAGCATCCTAAGTCTTGTTGAGTGAAATGATTGGGTGAGACTATACACTTCAGGGAACACTGATCAGATAAGACATGTTAATTCTAAAATTTTGTGAGTGAATTTTTGCAACAGTATTAAGCACTGTGACATTTCTACACCTAGTTCTATCAGGTAGAAGGTCCAGGGTTGACTTTTTTGTCCAAATAGCAATTAGAGAGCACTGTAGAATGAAACATAAGGACAATATTGGCCTCCAAAACCAAATCCTAATCTTCAGACATCAAACACGTTTGGCATTCAAGTTCGTTCGATCGCTGCGTTATCTCAAAATCAGCTCGACAACAGCACGGTGACAGAATTAAAGGAGTGTTCACAGCTGAGGCCACAGTGTTGCCTTCACATAGAATTTAGCTTGCATGATGGACAGCTGAGATGGACTGGGCCGATATTAAGAGTGGGAGAAGGATATGACTGGGATGCAGATGAGGCTTGTCGGAGTAGGGTGGTGGGGGAGGGGGTAGTAGCTGAAGGAGGGGATGGACAGAGGGTGGGGGGTTATATCCAGGGAGACTGGGCGAGCAGCAGTATGCAGGTGGTGACTGGCTGGTGCTCCTCAGCTGGGCCTGCCGCCAGCTTGGCCCCTGGATGCCCTGCTTTGAATTCAGCCCTTTGTGCTGCCCTGGGTAGGTCAGACAAATTCATGTCTCATCATATTCTGAGATAGCCAGTGATACAGGATAATGACTCAGCTGCAATTTCAACTCTGTCGCCTCTGTTGTTAAAAATCTTCACCAAAACATTCAGTCTCAAACAGTCTGATCAGCCTATACAGATTTTTGCATTGGTGGAAAGTATTTAACATGAACTTATTTGCTTGTGTGTTTTAATGTAACAAGTTACCTATAAAACACAAATAATATTTTTTATTTCTTGATTAATTTGTCCCAGATAAAGTGATTGTACTATATGACATTTCAGCAATTTAAATAAATCCATTGCTGCTCTGCTTGGTCAGCTGATTTAAACAAATTTATGTTTTTCAACAAAGCAGTAAAATATTAACTCTAATGCTGCCAAAGTAAACTGTTAAGTTGGTGGAATTTCAGTGAAACATTCATGCAAGCGTACTAATCTGACAGTAAATTGAGTTTTATTTCATATCTGACTTAAACTGACAGCTTAATAACTGATAAGCCTTCTTGAAAACCCACACAATCATAAACTGAATACACACACACACACGCAGTATTTTATGTCTTTGGGAGGAACCAGTGGGTCAGTGGCCTGGGTGTCGGCCTACTTAGACCGAGTCAGACTAGTGGACAGGCTCTAATGAGAAGCAGGAGCAGTGAAGTGGGAGTGGGACTGGCTCTAGGGAAGGGTCACATAGGGTTAACTATCAAAGATGAGTGCAAACCTATCCCTGTGGAAAAGACTCTGAAGAAAACATCACCCTGCACACGCTAAACTCCGCAAAGTGGGAGTTCCTCAGCTTAATTAATCCAAGACACAAGGTCCTCCCCCTTCAAGTGAAAAAATTTGCTTCACTCCACAAAAGTATGAGCGCTAACACACCGAAATGTTATGGTCATTTGGACTGCAGACAGGTTTCTAAGACTACAGTGCTCATTTTAATTATGTCCTATTGGAAAGAGGCCGTCTTTGAAGGCTTCTGTTATTAGTTCATCACAAACTCATAGCTGAATTCTTCTCAGTGTATTTCATTTGTAAATAACAAACAAAATACACCCCCCCCCCAAAAAAAAACCTCTATTTGTGCATTCAGATATTTATTGAAAACATAACTAAAAGAAACACCAAAGCAGATATGGGTGACCGCAGATGAAATATGGAAGCAAATTTATTACTGGAGTTGGAAGGATTTTGTGGGGTACATCGAGAAACACCCAGCAAATTTTGGAAACCGCACTGTGATAGACAGTTTAAAACCAAAGGAAAATAAAAACAGATGTGGAAATTGAGAATTAAACTCATCACAAACTGCAGCTGTAAAGAAGTCATCTGAATGGCTAATTTTACAATGGATGACTACTGTACATTAACGTAACACAGTTATTCAAATCAAGAGTCGAGAATTAGAGAGCTTTGGTGCCCACGCATTTTCACACAGTCTCAAGAATTTTCAACAAGGTTTGTTATTTAAGTTTTTTTTTAAATCAATTACATTGATCTAATTCATGTTAGCTGTCAGCAGCTGTCAACCTGAGCCTGAGTGTTTATTCGCCAAATCTTGGCGCATACAAGCTGCTCTATAAATTTTACTTTTCAAGCACATTCATCACACATACTGAAATCTAAAGTAGTCAAAACAAACCATTGACAAATGTGATGTTAATTAGCACTCTTTCACGTTTTTTTAATGAGCTACTGCATCAAACCAACACGTTCTGTTGTTTAGTAATGACAACTACAGTATAGATACTAGCTTCATTTGCAATTGATCCAATCTCCCCTGCAGCTCTTTCTGCAACTCTCACAATGAGGACCTTTCCTTGTAGCAACACATTAGATTCTCTCCACTTGACCAGACAAGGATTTCACTAATAATGGCCCTGTAATGGCCTACAAGTCCTTGGGCATAGCCAGTAAAGGCTATATTATTGAGCATTCAGTACTTGACAGACATTTTATGTAAATTTGTAGAATATGTTGTGCTGCAACTGTAACTGACTACTCAATCAGCCAAACTGAACGTACGATCACTGAGAATGAAAGCAATGAAAGAGAAAGTGAACTCTCTGCAAGAGCATGGGGCACATCAGTAGACCAGAATCAGTTCAACTGCCAGGACTCTGTCAGCTTTGACTATCTGAAACATGCTATCTTGCTGTTCCAGTTGCCCTGGGGTGAACAAAGTGTTCTGTTCAGGCACGCAGAATGTTTTGGGCACCTCCTTTTACATCAAAGGAATATAATAGACAGACAATGATCATTAGCTAATTTGGATTGCATGATGACTGAGAATTATTGAATATTGAAGTCATACATGTGCTCTTCACTGTGAAAGAACAGACACTCTTCATTACTGCATTGCTCAGTACTGACAGTTTACAAGATATTTGGAGATATTAACAAGAGTTGTTTCTACATATCTGCCTCAGATTACTTTATTGTTTTAGACCTGGGTTTCTCCTGAAAAGATCATTTACTGAAATTCAAGCTCCCAGGCATTACAAATTAATCACAGTCTGATCACTGTGATGCCATTTGCTGGAGTATCTTTGTTATAAACACTAAAGATGGCTGGCACCTGTCTCTTCATATACAGCACAGCATTGGCACCCCAATCTACTTTGCATATTTATGTTTTAATTGTATTGCAACCTGCATAGTCTATTAATGTTATTCTGTTCCAATTGCTGGAGTGACACAAATATGCCATGTTCCCTGTCAGCTGCAGTGTACATACACGGAAGCAAGTAGAATGGCTGCTATTCAGACGAAGGCAGGAGGATATTTCAAAACCTGTTTTGCATTGCATAATTTCTATTTTTTAGTTTGAACTGTAAAGATGCTCCTCACTCAAGAAAACAAACCAATATGTTGGAAAGTGAGGCACATATAGTGTTTTGGGTACTTCGACGATTAATGACTTTGTCAGTCAGTTGAAAGGCAACAAAGTGTTTTTTATCTTCTCCATCGTTCCACGCAGTTTGAACACAAACTTTGGACCAAGAAGATGGAATTCAACGTTCCCAAGGCAAGTCAACAAGAAATGTCAAGAAGAGACATGCACCTTCAAAGGGAAAGCCACAGGCAAGGGTTTGTGGGTAGGTTTCTGTGCAATGGCAGCTCTTTGTCAGGGCTTGCTGCCTTCTCCAGAGGCTCCAGTTCCCAAACACCTGAAGAAGAAAATGAGGCCATTCTGTCAATTTGAAGGTTGATACCACTGCTGCTTAATGTCTCAAAATCCTTTCTTTGTGACTGGATTTATGAAATAGCCAAACTCTATTATCCTGTGTTGCAGGACACCCAAATTAACAAATTACACTAATAATCTGAAAGGTTACTGATGTTTTGTAAGCATTCAAAGCCCGATGTAGATGCAGGTACATATGCAAAACACAGAAAAGAGACTCAACACAGTTGTGTTTAAGGGTATAGAGTGCACGTTAAACTTGAGTTGCTACAGTTTCTAGACAGCTGGATGGATTAAAAAGTAGAATGGGAGGCAGAGCCTTTAGCTATCAGGACCCTTTCCTATGGAACCAGCTCCCAGTTTGTATTTGGGAGACAGACACCCTCTCTACATTTAAGACTAGGCTTAAAACGTCCTGTTTGATAAAGCTTATAGTTAGGGTTTATTTATGCTGCAGTAGGTTTAGGCTGCTGGTGGGCTTCTTATGATATGCTGGGCATTTCTTCTCCACCCATCTCTTTTCACTCCCCATGCATTTATTTGCCACTGCTGCTTGTCATTAAATTTTGTCTTGTCTCTCCTATAGTCTGTGTCTCTTTTCTCTCCTTTCTCACTTCTCTGTCCCCTCACCCCAGTCAAGGCAGATTGGCTGCCCCTCCCTGAGCCTGGTTCTGCCGGAGGTCTCTTCCTGTTATAAGGGAGTTCTTCCTTCCCAAGTGCTTGCTGACAGAGAATCTTCTGATTGTTAGGGTTTTCTCTCTAATATTATACCTTACAGTGTGAAGCACCTTGAGGTGACTTTTGTTGTGAATTGTAAATAAAACTGTAAATAAAACTGAATTAAATTGAAATTAATTGAATTAAAATAGGAGCTTATCTGCTCCATCAGAAATGCATAAAATGAACAACAGAAAAAAGTGAACAAAAATGCCTCCTGTGCTGACATGCTGCAAGGTCACTGCCAGCAGTCGATTACATAGGTTTGGAAGCTCAAAGGTAACGTCCACGGTACCTGGCACCGTCATAGTGGTGAAACATTTCAGGATTCCAACACACGAGCCAACAGTAAAACTGCAACTTTTATTTCTAACATTTTTGAATAAACATGTATGACATAATATAGCGTAATGTGAAAAAATAATACACCCCATGATTACATAGCTTGTAGAACCATGTTTAGCAGCAATTACTTAAAGTAATTATTTTTTGTATGTCATTATTATTTTCTCACATAAGGGTGGAGAAATTTGACTCACTCTTCTTTACAGCATTGTTTCAGTCCATTGAGGTTTGGGGACAACTCTCTTAGGGGCCTAGCACAGCATTTTAATTGGGTTGAGGTCTGGACTTTGACTGGGACAACACAATGATTCTATTGTTTTTTAGCCGAGTTTATTGTAGATTTGCTGTAGATTATCTTGTTGCACGATTCAGTTTCAGCCAGGCCTCACATTTGACTCTAGCATACTTTGGTATGCAGAGAACTTTATGGTCAACTGAATTACTGTGAGGTGCCCAAATAAACACCCCTACACCACCATTTGACAGTTTTATGAGGTGATTGCATTGATATGTTGTGTTTGATTTTCAATAAACATGGCACTATTAAGGCTAAACTTCTCCACTTTGGTCACGTCAGTTCCAGAAGTCTTGTGGTTTGTTCAGATGCAGCTTGTCAAGTCTAAGGGGCCATATTCCTTTACGAGAGAAGAGGCTTTCTCCTGGCAACCCTTTCAAACAAGACATATATGTTCTATGTTTTTCTAATTGTAATGTCACAAACTTTAAAATTCAACATGGTAACTGTGGCCTGTAGTCTGAGATGTAGCTTATGGGCTTTTTTGCATTTTCTCTGAGCATTGCACAGTCTGAACTTAAGGTGATTTTGCTGGGGCATCCCTTCCTGGGAAGACTGTGGCACTGTATTAACACACATCTGAATGCGCTACACCAACAAACTGCCAAAACTTCTGCTTTTTTTAGAGGTGGTCACACTGGCAGATCATCAGTTAATCCATTGCATTTGATTGGCACTTAGACTACCTGGCTATGACTTACCCTCTTAATTCCTAAGGGCCTTGTCACACCATGACAATTCAACAAGCGTATGCTGACGCATTCAAATTCCTCTAAAACGCTGGCATATGCAGAACAATGATGTTAAATAGACGTATACATAATGTATTGCTAACATATATAGAATGTAATACCAATGAATGCTAGCGTATTGTCGGCATTAACAACTTGAAGCCCATTTATACCACTCCCCTTAAATGCAGCACAGATGCCATTATAAGGTAGCTGTATGTTAGAAACACGTTCAGTACGACCGTAACATGTCAAATACGTCTACAAATGTCAATATCCGTTGGAGGTAAGTTTGATATATGTTACACATAGGTTATTAATAGGTTTTGGGTATGCCAGACATTATCTCTGCATATTTCAACACGAGTAACATGAGTTACCGTATTCATAACGTACCTGCAACATATGGCCTGTGTATGCAGGACGTATGAGCCATACATCAGAAATTATGCGCATTCTTGCTGGACATATACCGGCTTGCTTCAGCGTGCTCTTAATTCATACAAGCTTAACTTAATTGACATACGCCAGCGTATTTGCAGATTTTTTTCCTACGTTGGCATACGCTTGTTAAATCGTCAAGGTGTGAAAGGGGCTTAAGGAACTTGTGAGGGTGCACTTAGTTTTCACAGGAATGCACAGAGTGCTGTGAAAACTTTCTTTTTCACATATGATACAGTATATAGGGAGATTTAAAGGTGCTGGGAGGTTTCAGGAAATTCTAGACAGAGCCAGTCTAGCAGTTTACCGAAGATGCTGATGTAGCCTTTTTTAAGACATATGAGAAAATTATTTTAAACCTAGCTCATTAAAACATACAAGGATCTCTGCCACATATTAGTCAAACATCCCTGCCTGCTCTCAAAAAAAGCCCATTTAACACTGAACGCTACAGTAGGCTATATCATGAATTTGGCAACATTAAATATTTAATAACAAAGTTTTAGTAATTTTATTTCAATGCCCTGCTTAGTTCTTAGTGCTCAACACCAAAGAGCTAGTCACGTCTCGCTTGTCAGCAGAGGAAGTCAACAGAGTGCTTTCACTGTGGCAGGCCCAGTGAGTCTGATGACATGTATGAAGGTGGGGATGAGGAACATGTGAACTCAGAAACTGGCATACTGCCTCAGGAGTAGGCCAGTCAGTGCCCCCAAGGAAGCCCTAACTTCAAGATTCAGGGAGCCTGTTCTGATGCACTGCAGTGAGAGTCTGACTGCACCAAGCAGGAGCTCTAAGAAACTCGAGCCTGATACGGAGCCGCACATGCTGATATGCACAGCAGAAAGAAGTGCACCGGCTGGGGCGAGAGCAAGGTTGAGGCTGGGATTAGGCAGCATATTACTTCTTTAAAAAAACATCACAGTACATGGCTGTGTTCTGCTCGGGTGGCTCTACTTAGCTGACTGACTATAGTGTAATCAATATTTACTCATAACAGCCACAGTGGGAGGTCATGACCTTTGGTGTTCATGGCTGGTTATAATCTTGAGTTAAAGCTCATAGATCCTGATCTATTGGAAATGGAAAAAAACATACTCTAAATGAACATTTTCATTACAGCTATCTGTCATGATGCATATTAAAAATATAGGTGATAAAATATACTACAAGCTTTACTCATTCATTGGTGGAAGCCTGTTTTTACCAGTCTTAAAGCTAATTATTTGTCTGTTCAAACTAGCAGTGTGTTTTCTGTGGCAAGGCCTTAAAGGTCATGCTGTCTTTATTACACACAACATTTCATCTCTAAAATCCATCTTCATTAAAACAGTGGGAGGACAATGGCCTTCCTTGCACTCGCAACACTTAACCTCACCAGGCACAACAATATTGTAAAAGTGCAAATCTCTCTCCAAAATGGCCCCACAGTTAATAATTAAGCCATGACATTTGGGGGGGACACCAAAAAATCCATATGGTGAAATTTACTAACCTTTTGAAAAGCTAGCGAGAGGAGGCAGTTCATCCGCAGTTTATTTGGGCCGTTTTAGTCCATATAATAAAACTGTCAAAAACACACCAAAAGGTCGAGCGGTGCACAAAGGATGATTGTCTGCTGTTAACTGGAAGAGAGCAGCAGGCTAATCAATGCACTTCACATCAAAACTCTATTAGAGAAGCTCTGTCTCTGGGGAGGATTAGACAGAAAGACAAAACAGACAAATGATATTTATATGTAACGCTATGGATTATAATCACCATGATGAAGTGATAATCATGCTGTTTCTTGCTGTAATGTAAAAGGTCACATAAGGGCAGAGTTGCACTGACCCCTGCCTTCTGAAAATACAGATAATCAAGTCAGAACGGTCGAATATTTGAACGGGAGGTCAAATGTGGCCCAGTGGTCATTAGATGATCTCAGTGCAATAGCTGGTGTGGCACTCAGTAGATACTGATTTACAGTTTTTGAAAAATCTCACAGAATTAGTTGGATCTAATTTATGTTAACAAACAAATGGCGTGTAATATGACAGACTTCTTTCATAACTTCTTAGGTGGAGGACATAGTTGTGTTTTGAGAGCAAATGTATGTCTTTTAACTCGCTCATGGTCTCCAGTAAAGCTCTCATTGGAGTCATTAAGGGTATACAATAAATAGGGCATACATGACAGGAGGTGTGCCAAATACAGAATTCCTAACAGTTTGGTTTAGCCCTCAGTAGCTGTTGACTTTCAGATTTACTGTCCACGCTCAACTCTGAGTGTACACTGCCAGTGATTTATCAGCCTCACAGGTGAGTTCTGTCAAAACATCCAAGGCTTAAATATACAGCTCAGGGCTCACCTTGTCCTGCGTCGTATCCCACGTCCAGGGGTAATGTTTGTGAGAGCTGCTGTGGACAGCAACTCTGCCCAAAGTCATGTGTGAGCCAGGAGAGACAGCCTCCTCCCCTCTTCAAGTTCATCCACACAAGAGAAAAGGAGTTGCTGTGAATTTTAAACTTAACAAGCTTTCACATTACATTGATAAAATCTTTTATACGCAAGCATGTTTTGGGAAAAGGAGTAACACAAGTAAGAGTTTTTTTTTCATTGACTCTATTAGAAAATTGCCTGTGAAACCTGAACGGTATTGCTACTTTGTTAATATGACTGCTGCATTTGTCTGCCTTGGTGACAGACCTAATTATATGCTGCAGTTTGACAGATGCACAGAACTTCAATACAACATGCTGTTGAACCTAAGTTAGACAGTGCTGGTTTTGTCTATTTGCCAGAAGGTAACTTAAGTTGAGGAATAATTATAAACACACAGATATCAGATGGCTGCATGTGTCATGAGCTGGAGAACATATTGGTGCTAATTACCAATCACTCCTTGTGTGAGTGAAATTTGATTGATCTATCTTGTCATTTAGTCCTCATTAAAAGAGAATGCCAAAATTACATGTGTAATGTGGGAGCATAAACTATCCTCTGCTACAGCTAGAGTTAAAAGACAGCATGGGGATTGTAATCTGCATTATTACACCACTGCACAGCCTGGAGCTGATACACTGATCATAAAAACAAAATTCACTTTGTGGACAATTAGAATATTTCCATGAACTTTAATTTCTTTGAAGGCCTTATAAGTACTTAGAATTACTTTTCAACTCAAACTTTATACTGCAAAGCCTTGAAAATACTATGTTTTATCATTAAATAAATTCATTAGTTAAAGACATTCACATCAGCCTCAGCTGTATTGTGTTTCAGTGTTAATTTGCAATGTTAGCATTATTAGCATGCTAGCATGCTAAGCTAAATGGTTTACATACACTTACCATCCATTTCTTTAGGTATATCTGTTCAGCTGCTTGTTAATGTGAAAGTATCTAATCACCCAATCACATAGGAGCAACTCATTGCAGTTAGGCATGTAGCCATGGTCAAGACTACCTGCTAAAGTTCAAATTATGCATCAGAATGAGGAAGAAAGGTGATTTAAGTGACTTTGAATGTGACATGGTTGTTGGGCTCAAATTGGTTAGTCGGAGTATTCAGAAACTGCTGATCTACTGGGATTTTTCCACACAACTATCAACAAGGTTTTTAGAGAATGGTATGAAAAAGAGAAAAAATCCAGCGGGCAGCAGTTACTTTTCTACCTTTCTAATTGATGCCAAAGGTCAGAGGAGAATGGCCAAACTGCATGATTTAAGCAGAAGGCAACAGTAACTTAAAGAAGAACTTGTTACAACCAAGGTAAGCAGAAGAGCATCTCTGAAACTATGACATGTCAAACCTTGAGGGACATGGATTACAGCAACAGAAGACCACACTGAGTGCTACTCCTGTCAGCTAAGAAACTGAGGTTACAAATCACACGAGTTCACCCAAATTGGAAACTAGAAGACTGGAAAAATGTTGCATGACTTGGCGTGTCTTGGTGTCTGCTGTAACATTTAGATAGAAGGGTCAGACTTTGACATAAATAACATAAAAGTATGGATCCATACTGCCTTGTATCAACAGTTCAGGCTGCTGCTGGTGGTGCAATGGTGTGGGAGATTTTTTCTTTTGTGTGTGCTTTGGGTCCCTCCACAGTCACAGGATCTCACCAACAGAGCACCTTTGAAATGTGGTGAAAAGGGAGATTTGCATCATGGATGTGCTGTTAACACATCTGCTGCAACTACATAACACTATCATGTTAATATGGACCAAAATCTCTGAGGAAATTTTTCAGCACCTTGTTGAATCTGTTCAACAAAGAATTTAGGCAGTTCTACAGGTTTAAAGTGGTCCAACCAAGCAGCAGTGTAACTAATTAAATGTCCAGTGTAGTGTCAACTGTACATAAAGTTTTAAAGCCTCACTTTTAGCATTATGGCCATAACCATCTTGTTTCTCTGAAGTCAAGGACTATATTTGGACATTTGGAAAATTAAGTTTATCAAATGCTAACAAGCTTGGATAGCAGGTGGCTCCATAGACAACATTCTTATACTGTACAGACAAAGATACAAGCTAATTTGTACTAAGTAGCAAAATGCACAAATAACATACTAAAATTTTACTTCCCAAAACTGGAGCACAGAATGTTAAATTAACAACATAGGAAGCCATATTATTTGTTAAATAATTGCATTAAAAAGGCTTCAAAAGGCTCAGTATTGCAAACAAGGTTGAGAGGTCATGTCCTTAACTCAACTGAATGATGGTGAAGACCATAGGTGGTATAAAAGATGAACATTACCACTGTGACATCAACCACTGGTTTTGGACCTTTTCAGAACTTATAGCGCTGAAGCTTCAATACTTGGGATCAGCCATCCAAAGTAATGGACAGTGCACAAGAGAGGTAAAGAACTGAGTGCAGACAGGGTGGAGTGGGTGGAGATGAGTGTCAGGGGTGTTTTGTGACAAAAGGATAGTAGCAAGAGTAAAAGGGAAGGTTTACAAGACGATATTGAGACCTGCTGTGATGTATGGTTTGGAGACGGTGGCACTGACAAAAAGACAGGAGGTGGAGCTGGAGGTGGCAGATTTGAAGATGTTGAGATGTTCACTGGGAGTGACCAGGATGGACAGGATTAGAAATGAGTACATCAGAGGGACAGCGCAAGTTGAGAAGTTTGGAGACAAAGTCAGAGAGGGAAAGCTGAAATGGTTTGGACATGTTCAGAGGAGGGATAGTGGATATACTGGACAAAAGATGTTGAAGATGGAGCTGCCAGGCATGAGGAGAAGAGGAAGATCACAGAGAATGTTGATGGATGTAGTGAATGAGGTCATGCTAAGGGTTGGTGTGAGAGACGAGGATGCAAGGGAAAAGGTGAGATGGAGGCAGACGATCCACTGTGGTGACCCCTAATGGGAGCAGCCGAAAGAAGAAGAAGAAGAAGAAGAAGAAGAAGAAGCACTATATTGATTTTTGGAGACAGAAATTATCATAGTTGGATGAGAAGGAGGCATGCCAAGTTATCAGCTCACATTTGATAATTTAGTTAGCAGCAGCATTCATGAACTTTATAGGTAGAAACCATGGACACACATCTGCTAGGTAGGCAAAATACTGTACCTGAATTTCACTCACCAAAACTGAAGCACGAGCTTATTGTATGGTCAAGAAACAAGCCGATTAATAATAATGTTCAGATATAATCAGATAATCTATTAGAAATGCTCCAAGAGACACCAAAGGTGTGTACACAGAGAAGAGGTCCCGTTTAATGCTTTGAAATAGCAGGGATGAGTCCTAGCAGGCATCAGTCTGCACCTGTCAGTCACAGCAGCCATGCCCATAACTCCAGTATACTGATGGATGAATTATAAGAAAATAACAGCTATGGAAGGAAAACCCAGCAGCAGGCTGTATATATGTTTTGTAATGCTGTAAAGTTGTTCAGTTTGACATGGGAATCCGTGAGGATTTACCTCCTTTTGGAGCCAGCCTCAAGTGGGCATTAGAGGAACTGCAGTTTTTTGGAGCTTCTTCACTGGCGTTATTTTTCAGTGATTGTCTTTTGGTGACAAGTGTCCCCAGTAGTGTAGTGGTTTGTGCATTTGCTTTTGAAGCAGATGGTCCCTGGTTCAATTCCAGGTGGGAACACAAGCCCCTCTTACCGTGGAGGGTTGCATCAGGAAGGACATCTGGTGTAAAACCTCTGCCAAATTACCAATACAGATTAATCTGCTGTGGAGAATACAAGGGAGTAGCTGAAAGGTACATTTTTTTGTCTCTTGGTGAAGACTAGGAGACCGCTACAGACTTCAGCCATGTGTGATGGCATCCACTTACCATTCAAAAGAGCAAAGCCTTGAAAATTGAAGTTTTGTTTATTTATATAAAGGGACGAATTTGCTACATAGACTAATTTTTTTGACTGTTTATATTTCTGCTTTTAGATATCGTTAGCCTCATACCATAATTGCCTAAGTCATTTTTTTGCCAGATTGTGATATCTGCCTAACTAAAACAATGACATTGTTTTTTTCTTGTGTTTTTTCTTGTTTTCCAAAAACATTGAAATATGACTTGGACAATTATGCTATGAGGCTAACGATATGTAAAAATGACAGTTCAAGTAACTGCAATTTGATTCACTTCCATCTTTACTTTTTTCTGCAAAGATTACCTTGTGGTTGAATTAAATATTGAGAATTTACATTTATCATTGTGCATGTGCAAACATGCTGGCATTATTCACATCACACTATTATTATGTAGTTTCAGCTTTTGCATGTTAGTTTTGACTGTAAAAATTATCAAAAGTTATAAGCAGTGACATTTAAATAGCAGTCTATTGAATTAGCAATTTATTTTTTAACTGACACAGCATTCTTACACTTACCTTACTCTTTGTTTTTATTGTATTTTTTTAATCAACTATCTATCTATCTATCTATCTATCTATCTATCTATCTATCTATCTATCTATCTGCATTATGTCATGATCAAATGTTATGGCATTCTCCAATTGCCAAATGATGTGGCAAATTTGTAATGTCCCTGGTGTCTGAGGTTGGAAAGAGTGCAGGACTTGGATTCCATCATCAAGGGAGAGGCTCTGGGAGGTTAAGAGTGCTGGCTTGTGTTAGACCTTAAGGTCACCATTCCTTCAGCTAATGCCGCTGGCATCACCTTCCTCCTTGACTTCAAACACCCTGGCTATGCTCCTAGACCATGTACCAATAAGCACTAATAATGCAGAAAAATGAAAACCAAAACAGATGGGCTCCAATAGAGGTGAGGATTACTGAGCCTATCCAGGGCTCTATCTGCACCCCTGGGCGCTGTGAAGTGAATCCCATGCTGTATTTTTCTCAGCACAGGAACAAAGGTAGGAGGTGAGTAAAACAGTTGCACCAATATGTTTACATGTGCCAGAAATGTTTATGGCGAGGTTCCAATGATATCTTTTCAGACATGAGAGGAGAGACTTTAATATATATTTTTCTTGAACCTTCCTTTTGAATTGTGGCTTTTGTGTGTTTTTTTTAAATTTTCAAATGTTATATATTAGAGATATGCTCTCCTTTATGAGCAGTGTTCAAATAGCTGTTGTACCCAGCAACAGTGATCTTCTACATGTTGAACTTGTAACATGAAAACAATGTCTCATACAGTGGCAGGGATTTTTTACACTGATGACTGACACAACAAAGCGGTGCACTGCTGTGAGGGCATGCTTGGAGGTTTGGCTATGTATGACCTTTCACTATGGTCAAAACCACAGCATAGTCTGTTATTT
This sequence comes from Etroplus canarensis, assembly GCA_015106775.1. Taxonomy (NCBI): domain Eukaryota; kingdom Metazoa; phylum Chordata; class Actinopteri; order Cichliformes; family Cichlidae; genus Etroplus; species Etroplus canarensis. Next base: position 77,751 of record VUQH01078315.1, read on the forward strand.
GATTATGCACAAGCCCTAAAGGCTCAAAGAATATGTGTCAGACACTAGTTAAAAGTCTCCCTTAACAATTAACCACACACCATGGAAAATGCCCAACAACAACACCCCAGAACTCCCCCCACCATCTCAACTGGGGACTTGCTGTGAACTCCTGCGAACCCTGGGAAATCATGAGAAGAAATCTAGACTGTACTAAACCCACAAACGTCTGAGTGTCTTTGGCCTGGCAAAGCAACAATTAATTGGATTTGGTTGGAAAGAAAAATCTATTATTGGTTGGTTGTGAATGTGAGGCTCAGAAATGACAATTGGGAATGCCAATTAGAAGAACAGTAAATTTTAAACAATGGCCATTTCAATAAAGAAAAAAAAATGGTTAGAATGAGCTGCTCTGAGTGAGTGAGTGTGATGAAATGAGGGTTGGATGTGAAGTCATTCTTCAGCTACTGTCATGGGTCGCATTGTGCTTTTATGGAGCAGCCGGTCAGAATCTTACTTTAAATTATCCCAAATAACAAATTGAGCTCCATATGTTTTTGATGGGTCAGGAAAGAAAAGCTAACAGTTAACGTGAGTAAATGAACCACAAACCCAGTTGCGTCTCAGGTAGAACATTTCAGGATTTTGGTTATCTAATGAAAATATTATCACTAGACTCATTTCCTATGTGGTGCCAGAAAAGCAGAAGAGTAAATGTGTTAACAGTATACTGAAGGTTGACTCTTAACTCTTCAGGAGTTTGTGTCTCCAGCTCAGGTTTCAGGGCGAGTGTTTTCATATCGAGGCCACACTTACCTCAACCTCTGACATTCTTCTTTGGGCAGTTCACACCCAAGTGCCAGCGAACAAGCAGTGACATGGATCATATTCAATCATTACTTTGGCTTTTTTGGCAAATTGAAAGCTCAGGCTACAGAAATTTAAAAAATGAAGTAAAACTTAAATATAGAGGGAAAGTGGACGCAAATTGTCAACAAACTGCATTCTGTGTTTTTTTATTTTTGTTTTACTGCATTGACATTGTGTTTGGGATCATTGTCAGGCTGAAAAATGAATCTGTTGTCAATAAAACAATTTCCAGATGGTATTGCATGGCAGATCAAAATCTGATGGTGCTTTTCTATGTGCATAATTCCACCAGTTTTCACACAATCCCCAACACCACTGGCTAAAATATGGCCCCAAACCATGACAAAGACTCCACCGTGTTTTACAGATGGCTGTAGGTGCTCACTGTTGTGCCTCTCTCCTGACCTCCTCCTCACAAATTGAGGATCAGATGCATCTCTTAAGTCCTTTGCCATCTTTGCTGGAATGATTCATAAACTAGTCTGAAGTAGCTTAAACAAAAAACATTCTTCTTAAAATGGTTGGGTACAAGGACTGAACTGAAAATGAGTGAAAAAGCAGCCAATGTCCAAAGAAAATCTTTGAAAGACCTTTAGAAAGCTATTAGGTTTTGTCTCTTTACTTTGTTTTCATTTTTTATGAATGTGTATTACCCAAAAATATAGTCTACCATTTTATCTGTTTTCCTAAAAAAGACATTTAATTTTAAGCTTCATTTGCTTTTATCTTCAAAGGACCTGTTGACTGCAGCTCTGTGTTAAGTAATAGCGGTGCAGTTGTGGGAGTGTAAAGTTTTGAGAAGAAATGCATTTTAACATGAATATCATGTCATAGAATTTATGGTTTTTGAGGGTTTACTATCAACATTTCCACTACAATGTCATTGGCAGGGCCTTATGTCCTCCTCCACACCTAAACACCTCTCTGTAAGCTCACCTGGCATGCCCTGAAAAGAGAGAGCTTGAACCAACTATACTGCTGATCCCGTGCAAACACAGAATGTGCGTGCAGCCTCATCCATGTTTACTGTAAGTGGAAGCCTTTGTAATTTTTGTTTACTCAGTCTTTCACATCTTTCACACTTTAATCCACATATATAGTAGAAACCTGATGCAAACCTGTTCATTGTCCTCATTAGACTTGGTTATAGACACACACAAAGACAGGGAGACTCTCTCTCTCTCTCTCTCTCTCTTTCTGTCACACATGCACAGTGTTCCCCGTTCAACTCAGCATAGTTTATCTTATATTTAATGGATAGGAACCTCAAAGTACCTTTTAATCTCACCAGGGTTTGATGAAGTTTTTAATTGCTTTCACACTCAGATCTCACTCATTTAAAGAGTTACCAGGCTAAGACTAGAATTATGTCACTGTGGGGTGTTTCTGCTTGCTCATATGACTCCAACACCTGGCTGTCAGATTGAAAACCAGATAGCCATAGATTGTAAATATATCTAGACAGCTAGAGAGAGCACAATGCAGTCATGTTCTGTTATGTTATAGACATGACAATTTCAAATGTTCTCTCTACTCATAGCATCCAAGATTATTACACTGTCATGAGTCTGACTGTAGGAATATATTAAGACAGTGACATGGAACATCTATGTATTGATTATCCGCGTGGGCACATGACTAAACAGACTGGGTGGAAGCTTGCATGGCAGCATTGAAGAGCTGTCGGAGAGATGAAGGAGCACCCAGATGGTACTTCCAAGCAACCGCCCAACAGCCCTGAGGTTATAGGTGGGGTTTGCTCTCCAGTCGGGCAGTTGTATTGGTATGTCACCTGAACTTTCCTTTGACCTCACCCTCAGTGCACGTACTTGTTTATGCCTCAATATCCTCATTCTCTTACAGACTAGTCATACGCTGGAATGTTTTCATGTTGCATTATTTTGGCCTGCTACTGAAGTCAAGCAAACTGGACAGATTACAGCTGAGCTGTATATGCAAATGACTGAGTTCTGGGGATGAACTTTGACTAACAGCAGTGTTTTGAAATGCTTGCAAAGAAAAATTTACAGTTACTCTATGTCAAGTAGTCACTATTACGATTTTTTGAATTTTAGTGCATTCTAATTTTTGCTAATTACAGATGCATTTAAATTAAATAGAAGAAAAGAAAAAAGTCAGGGAATTGCCAGTGTTATTAGGATTTATCCTCTTGGGGTCAGTAATGTCTGTTTAACCTCAGAGATTTACTGATAAGCACGGCTAAAAATTAAAGATGTTATGAGTTGAACATGGAGGGGCCATTCATTGATTGAAGCAGTTTATAATGAAAGAGCATGAGTATAAGACAGACCTTGCTGATATGACATCATCCACTGGTTTCTGGACTACCGTTTTGGATGCCGTAGCATTATGGTCATCTTCATCTTGGTTTTTCAGAGCCATGAATGGCCATGTTTAGACGAGAATGTGGAATACAACGTAACCCGCTAGACCTTTAATCTAGACCTTTAATCTCCAAAAGTGGAGCACAGACTTCATGTTAATGCGATGAACCACATAGTAATATTATTTATAAGATATTTGCAAAATTAAAAACGCTTCATCTGGTACAAACACCAAAAGCATGGCCTTAGAGATCCAGTTCAGTGACCCAAATTATGTGAAGGTATGATAATTGGCTACCCAACTCACACATGGTGTCTGCTCCCTTAATAATGCATAACTTTAAAACCATTATATTATTTAAACTGGTCAGTTATACAAAAATTTGTCTTCCATACAGATGTCATGAGGGACATAATTAGCTATAGAGACCAAAAACTTTTATTTATTTATTTTTTGTTTAACCAGGCTGTAAACATGTTTATTTCTGATATAGCTTTGGGCATGTTCACATGAGACGTATGAGGAAATGGGAAACTGAGGCACAAGTTCCAAAGGCTGCAATTCTTCAATTCGCCACTTGAGGCTGGCTGCAAAATTAAGACAATCCCCATAGAATCCCTACTAAAATGCTTGGCTTTACAGCAGATATTAGCACATTTATAGCCTGATAATGATTTTTAAAAATTATTTTCAGATAATTGTAGTGCATTGCAGTTATCTGACAAAAATTATGTATGGATATTATTCTACCAACCTTGCAACCATGAAATCTCTTGTTCCAGTTTTGGTGAGTGCACTTCTAGTATTTTTTATTTATATATTACTTCACACTAATTTGCAAGCATCTGTGACTGTGTGATAACCAAGCTTGCTAGTGTTAGCACTCCACTGGTTCAAATATGGTCACTTATGGCTTGTGAAAACCAATATAGGAGCGGCTGAATTGCTTCAAAACTGAACTCAAGAAACCAGTGGATGATATTACAGTAGCTAATCCATCTTCTATTTACAGCTTCTGTAATCACCCTTAAGTTACCATTTGAGAAACTGCAGTTTTGCCACTTTTTACTGGCTTGGGGGTGGCCATGGCTCAGGTTCAAGACTCACCTAGACCTGGACCCAGTGGCCATTCAAGACCTGGCAGCCTAAGACTGAAAGACCCTGCCCTGGACCCATGCATGGAGGTGGACCAGAGGCCAGAAAAACATCACCCCCTGAGCATTGCCAAGGTGACCTTGAGCAAGGTACAAACCCCCCACATTGCTCCCTGGCACCTGAAATGGCAGCCTTGTATGCCGACCTCCCTCACTGCATGCTATGTGTATGTGTGTGCATTTCAACCTGTAGGAGTGTTGGTAATTCTTATTTCCCCCCTGGGGATCAATAAAATGTGTTTTGTTATTGTTTAATTTTTCAGCCTCAGCAGCTGGTAATACTGCATTTGAAATGTTACCATGTGAACGGTCACTGATGGTATTTATTTAATGTTATCAGGAGAAAGACATTGTTTATTCATCAAACCAGTCGACTTTGGTCAATTAGCAACTTTAACATTTTGATAATGCACATAGGACAATGACAACAAAAGGTTTATGGTCTGTATGAAATAAATAGCAACTTTGCTCATTTACAGCTTGGCTGAAGAAAACAAAAAACAAAGGGTTAATCTTCATATTAAAAAGGTATACAGATGAGTTGTGATACTCATGAACTCACTAATTCCTCAACAAAAATGCTCTCCTTTTTAAATAAAGCTTTTCAGTTTTAATATGTACCTTCAAGAGCCTGTTATAGTTAAATAAATAGAATGCTTTCCATTTTTAACATGCACATCCAATTTGCCTGGGGAAAGTATTTACACTTCACTGATCCTACCTGTCCACCAAACTCTCCACTTGTGTCTCCTCTAAACAATTCTTTCTCTCATACATACATAAATGTACAGTCACTCTTGCAGACATGCTGCACCTATTTACTATTAACACAATATCTAAACCTATGGAAAGTGATCAAAATGCTAACGGTGAACATGGAAACCCATGTAGTGTGAAGAAGAAACAGTCCAAACACCACATCTTAACTTGGGGGGGAGGGGCTTACAAAAGGTTTTTGTTTACAATTGATCATGCACTGTATAAATTCTTTGTGTTATTTGGTTTGAGAGTGTGTAATCAGTGGCTTCAATATCTACTTGTTTTCTTTAAGTGAACAAAGAAAAGAGTAATATCTCCTGTGACAAATAAGCAATCCTACCAAATAATCTCTAACAATATTTAAGTCTTTCCCCCAGGAATCGTCACTGTCCTACGATAAGTGGTTTTACTATCTTTCTGTAAGCTTCCACACATGACCAGGAGCTACTGCAAGGAGGTGTTTCTTCTGTCATGTCCATGTTAGCGTAGAAAAGTCCTGGCCATCCATTGCGCTCTGGGTTGAGATGGGCAGTTTATTCTGCGCTGATGTTTTTCACTCTTCTGTTTTCATGAGGCAAAATAAGAGTTCTGCATGGAGTAGAGGCGGTCGATGGGGTTCCCCACGCGGGCCTGCAAGGAGTTGACTTCCGATGATGCCATGAAGCAGTCACTGAGGCTGGTTAAAGACGTGTCGCTGTCTATGTCATGGAATGCAGAATCATTACCTGCAGAGAGCAGATATGAAGATAGCCGTCATGATTCAGAGGCAAAGGCGTCACTCAAAGAACACAACACCCTACTCCGACTATGAAATCGGAGCAATCTTGTATTTGAGATTTATAGCAGCGTTGGGAAATTATAATTACTAATAGTCCCTTTGAGAAACTGCTGTTGTGTGTCATCACAATTGTGAGAACTGTTTTGTTAGATATCATCAAAGCTCACTTTTTGCTGCGCTCACTGGGACAATTGTGGTCTGTGAGGGAGCATGTAAACAAGGGGCATCCTCCTAAAAGATCTGGTTAATAGCAACTGTTTACGCCTTTCATAAAACCTCAACATGTTATTTCTCTGGAGGGAATAGTTAACTTTATTACACTCTGGATCTTAATGATAGTGTTGCACAAAATGGGGACAGTGTTTTGAGACATATCTTTTAATGCCTTGCCAATATTGTTCTTTTCCCCAAACCAAAGGAGAGTGATGAGACTGGGGATTTGGGTTGTTACTACCGAAGAGAACTAAATGGAGGCAAATTATAAGGAAGTTATGAACTTCAGGAAATGGTCCCTCTGGGACATGTTGAGGACATCACTCAAAAATGTGTTATTCCAGTTACATCCTGTGGACTAACACTTGATTGACTGATTCTTTTCCCGTCCCGTCCTTGTTTGCGTTTTTAATTCCTTCCTGTATCAAACAGAGATCGGAGACTTGTTGTTTTCCAATTCTGATTCATTAGCTCTCACAGACTTCAGTCATTGTTTGGAGCGCATTTTATCTTAAGCTGCCCACACAGACCACATGCTTTTACCAGCGTTAGGAGTGGGACATATTTTATAACTGGGGGCGAAGAGTTAAAACCATATTAAACAGATTTGAAAATGCACTTCAAAACCCAATAGCTTGTGTTATCTCATGTGGGAGGAGAAGCTGCTCGTTCTTCTCTGTGAGCAGCTTAAATCAGGGGGTTGTGGCCTGAGCACATGTCCCACACTGTGGCGCTTTGAGGTTGATCAAGGGACAGGCATGTGTGCGCTTTGTAAGCTCCAGTGTTTTGTTTGGTGTGTGTGTGTGTGTGTGTGTGTGAAGGGGGAGGGGGGGGATGCTCACCATATGGGTTCATATGGTCCCCGGGCATCTGTGGGGGGGTGAGCCCCTGTTGGAATGGGTCTGTGCTGTAACCATTCTGATCCATGGCGACCAGCTGCTGCTGCGGCGGAGCCAGCGGTGTGAAGGAGTTCATCATCCCCTCCATTCGATTAGACATCACCTCTGCAAGGCAATGAAAGCAAAGGGGAAAAGTATTACAGAAAAAGCAACCCTCTAAAAAAACTTCAGATGAGACTGCAAAATATTTAATGCACACCAACTGGGTGCACAGGGAACACTGGAGCTGAACAGAACAAAAGAGAGCAGGCAAATGTTACTTCCCGGTCAATTCCCACTCATACCTTCACATTTCACTACCGTTTACACCTTCTAAATACCTGGACTGCTTGCCTGTGTCTGTTATTATGGAAACTTACAGTAGTCCTCGCTGCAGCTTTACTCAAAATTCCCTTTACAAACATTGCTCTTGGCGAACTGAATGTTGAGAGGGACACAAAGCTGTTGTGGCTTCATCACCCATCCCCATTCGCTTTCCTCTGCAGTGGTTTGGTGAAATGATGTTGATTCATTTGGCTTCAAATCTAAATTTCCATCTTACTTTTGATGTGAAGTGCTCTTGTTTACACAGTGACATATTTGTAATTTGTGATCCAGCATCACTGCTGAATGCAGTTTTGATTAGAGCGCAACATAAGTCGGAGAACAAAAGTTCCTGTTTACAGATTAAGCAGTGTCTCGAAGGAAGTGCTTTGGTACACCTTCCCGCTATTCTGATGTCAACATCTAAAACAAACTATTGCCATGATCCAAAAACTTAAAGACTCCGTTGTGTTTGCAGGGTATGTACAGTATCGTACCTTGGCCGAGTCTTTGAGAATTCTGTTGTTCTTGTTGTTGCTGCTGTCTTCTTGCCAACTTCTTCATCTGAAACGAAGGAGTCGAAGTTGTGAGGAACTCCCAAAGCTAACATGCTCTCTTTAATTTAAAAAGGATGCTCCTCGCTGTTCACCCTTGAATGAACTGCATAAAATCTGTATCTGAGAGCACTTCATTGTCAAATATCAAAGGTTTTAACAAGATAATCATCAGAAAAGAGGAGGGCGTAGACATTTAATGCAAGAGTGAGCTAGATTTGCAACTCCTTGCTCTTTTGCATTTGTGAAAGGAATGCAGTGATAAGTTTAACACACATAGTTGTGGTGATTTATTAGCTGGACTCCAAGATGGACCAAAGCTGCTTTTTAATTTTTTTTCTTTTGTAAGGACACAAAATGTAATTCATCTTGTTCTGGTCACTCTCACCTTAGCTCTCTGGTTCTGAAACCAAACCTGGACCACCCGAACACTGAGTCCTGTCTCTGCAGCCAGCGTCTCCCTCACCTGAAGACATCCAGACAAAACACTTTGAGCATCACACAAGAAAGCAAAGCACTTCACAGCACCCAGAAATATTTTGCCGCCTTAACATACCTGCCACAGTTCCTAATGGGCACGTTGCCTGTTTGATTTGCTTTTAAGTGAATGTTGAAAGAATGCAGCGGTCTTTTTGGACCTACTGGTTATTGCCTCTTCAAAGTCTTGGACTGGGTGCACTGCCTGTTTTAGGGCCTGGGCTATGGAGGGAGTTCTCCTATCTCAGTGTGACATTTGGTGCATACGGACTGTGTTACACCAGCCTGCCTCGGTTAACACAGAACAGAATGCTGCTTGCCACTTCAAAGCTCAGTTTAGAGGTGGGGGAGATTTTTTTAATTTGAGAATTTTATTTGTTAAACTACTGTATGGCTGGTGGTTGACATCATGATCTCCAGTACCCCAAATGCAAAGCAGGGAATTGAAAAACTAAGTTGAAAAAACAAATCTTAGATTTTCCATCACTGCAGCAGATTATTAAACTTTATCTTACCTTTCTGCAGGGCTTTGAAGACACCTCAAAAGAAGCCTTAAAGGCCCGTCTCTGTTGAGTGGTCAGAATGGTTCGTGGTCTTTTGGGCCTCCTTGGATCCTTGCCGTCATCTCCCTTCCCCTGGCTTCCTATGCCTTTCTCTGGCTTGATGTCCAGCTCCTCATCGTCACTTTTCTCTGCAAGAAGAACCATTTCTCTGTATCATCAGCACAGACTTGAACTGACTACACCCTTTTTGTCTTTGACAGTCTGCTGATAAATATATTTTCATTCTTCCCTATTTCAGGAGATTCACACACCACAAGCGCCTAATCAAAGGAGACACATGTGTTTTTGATACTTTATCAATTTATTACAAAAGGAAAGGCCTCATGTATGATTAGACCTACAGAAGTCTATGGAGAACACAGTGAAATATGCACATTTGTCACTGAACTGGACACTGTGTCACTGGTAAGTTATTGCTCTCAGCTTTGTCTGATTTACACAAAATCAATCTCTGATAAGAATACTATATCAAGTGCAACATGAAAAAGGATATGAGTACATATGGGAAATGCATCTTCTCCGACACAGTAAGTAAATGCAAGTTTTTTTCAGTTTAAATGTATCCTAAAAATAATGACAGTATTTGTACACTTTACAAAACCTTTCCTTTCAAGGGTAGCATACTAAAGGTTGGGGCAGTAAGAACTGGTGTCATTTCATACATTTGTTCAGGGGTTAAATTGGGAGAAAGCTGCCTGAAGGTAAAGTCTTCCATTTTAATTTTTTTACTGTTATCAGGGGAGTCTCAAACCTTCTATATCTATCTTCAGTAATGAGAATATTCTGAAAAAACATCCTCTTGCTCTTGGTGTTACACAAACAAGAAAACAGGCTTCCTGCTTCACAGTTTCTTCTTGTTACAATGAACAGAGCATTAATCATGAGTTACCTAACTGTTCTAACACAGGGACTATCATTGATGCAGCACCCTGCTGCACTCATGGTGTCACAGCTTTGCTTATGTAACATGAAGCTGAACGTCACAACATGAACAACTGCAAACACAATGGAGCAAACAGAGCAACTCAGTCTGACAGCACATGTAGTTTAGTTAATGTCCATAAGCTAGTACAAATCTCAAACTTCACTGATACACTCCCTCAGTGTTCAAACTTTCTGTGTGAATAATTCAAATTATGAGACAAATGCAAAGTCACTCAGACCATTAGGTCTAAATGCAGCTAGAGAGTGTTTAAAATGCAGCAGCTTCTTGACTATTGGATGTTTCATGGGGTTTCCCATTTCTCGAGACCTTATTTTGTTAAATAACTGTCTGATATTCTGTTTAAACAACCTTTTGAGACAATTCTACCAAATACAACTTAAAAAGAGGCAGGCCTGTTGAGGAAGAGTAGCTATTAAGTCAGCTGCCTAGCTCAAGTTAAACAGTGGAGCCAGCTCGCATGGTTTGAAATTACACAACAGCTAGATAATGCAAGTTAGTTTGATAATTTTCTATTTGTAGCAGCTTAAATGTCTGCGCATATTTAATAATGATGATTCATAATTGTTTGGGGGTGAGGGTGATATATTTCCTAGATTAAAATCCTCTAGCTGAATATACAAATTAAAAAAAAGATAATTATTTATTTATTACATTTGTTAATTATCTTTTATGTCAAAATAAAAACAAGTGTTTCCGAATCAAAACCAGAAGTGATGGTAAGAAACCCCAGTGATTTGGGGGTCTAGTGACTTCAGGGAGAGGCACATACTTGATGGCTCATTGTCTCCTGTCATCTGGTTCTGATATGTATCTACATTTCTCCACTGAAAACTTACATTTCATCTGCCACATGCTGAGGTTAACCTCTATTCATGTCAACATTTTCTCCATCTTGAAATTTGGAGACATGCACAAAAGACATGCCTGCGCGATACACTGGGATACAAGCAAACGAGGAAGACGTGGAGCAAATATTCCCACAAGTTGACAAAAGTTGACACAGGCACAGATGTATTTGACAAATTCCCTGCTTTTGTGCATGTTTAAATGCGAGCCAGATGGTAGTGAACAGTGAGGCTTGGCGAGATGCCTCATTGTGTATGGAGGCTATAGGAGAGGAGCACTAGAGCTGATAAGAGTGGAGGAGCAGGCTTTCTGCAGAAAGGCCCCAAATCCCTCTGTCACTCAACGTGATACAGTGATTTAATTCTTTCCAGCACCAGATCCTGCCCACGCATGGTGAGCCATTAATACAGGGTGGCTTGGCTTTGTCCTGTTTCCACTTCCTACTGTATCATAAACTTATGCTCCCTGCTTGAATGAATGCTACAAAATCAGCCACTGAAAAGCTGCAGATGGAGACATGCTAGACTTTTTACTGCCTGGGCTGCATGCAAGACCTCAGATGTCACATACCAAAAGATGTAGTAGCTGGAACTGTTTGTTTCTTTCATTATTAACAATGTCATACTAAAATCAGTAAGATTCAGTTTAGGTTAATCATGAAGGATGTCCAAGTTGGTCGCCACTGTGACGGGACAGAGCATACAGAATACAACACCTTGGTGCCATATGATGATAGCACCACTGTGTTGTTCTCACTCCTGTGTGAGAGGGTGCAGAGGGCTCACCTGAGTCTGAGTCATCTGGGCTGACTGAGCTGAGTAAGTCTTTCTCCCGCTCGTAGTCAATCTTGCAAAGCAGCTGACCTTCCTTCAGGACAAACTCGTCGCCCTTCCTCAGCTGGCGGTCGCACACACAGCAGCAGAAGCAGTTCAGGTGGTAGACACACTCCAGAGCACGCATCACAAACTCTGTGGGGGCGATTTTCTCCATGCAGCCGCTGCACTTAGTTGCAAACAACCTGCAAAAAAAAAAAAGTGAATTTTGCTGTTTAAAGCAACGCTTCTGAAAGAATAGATGTTTATGTATTCACTTTTATCTGGTTTGATTGATTGTGTGAGTGTCTTGGACCTATCTGGTGTCCAGCCCTTTTGGGCTTACAAGACACTTTACAATAACCTGGATGGCCACATGACAAATCATAATGTACTGTTCTACAAATGGAAAAAGACGTACATTTCAGAATATTCAATTTTATAACAGAAATAGCCTGTCGTAGTATATTGGATGCAGTTATTTGTCCCTGCTGTTAGACATCTTCTATAAATCTCTCCAAAACAAAAGTACAAAACCACCCACAACAAATCAAAATTCTTTAATTGGATCTTATCAAACAAATAATTTTTCTACTCACTATACAGGACAAGGACAATCAAATACAAAATGTCATCCATCCTCAACACTACCAACAGAAAACATGACACATATACACAAACAATGCTGTGTATATCTGCCCACCTCAATTTCCAGTTGTAAAGTTGTAGTTCTTAACTTGTGCATTCTGTGTAAATTAAATTTTATGGGTTGTAATCATCTTTAATTGGAATGTAATTCCAAAGCTTTGTTTTCTTGCACACTCCCTCCCTCCATTCTTCCTTATATCTTAATGTTTATTTGACTGTATTTATATGACACTTCAAGTTATCTCAGTAAATAAAATTTAAATTGGAAACAGAAAATATTGCAGGGACCTCTCTCCCCAGAAGACACGCGTGTGCACAATCCGAGTTAAAGCTGTTTTTCCTCAGGGACCTGAGTGTTCAGCAGTCTTACCAAGTTACATCGCTGCCTATCCTGCAAATGTCTGGGGCTACAGTGGTTTACTGTGCAGTGTCAGCTTAAGTGCCTTTATTTTGTTCCACAGCCTTGCTTTAATTACCCATCGAGGATTTTTTAACTGGGCTTGTTGATCCTGGGCAGCAAAAGAGGTGACTCTTTTTGTAACAGCTCATCTGTTAAAATTTTAGGGTTGGCCCAGCCAAGCAAGCTTAGTCATGGCGACCCCCAACTCCCCCCACAAGGCTTTAAAGAAAGGCTAGCTCATGCTCCACTGTATCAATCACTGGACCCTTATGATCTCAATCAAGCCTCTGTTGGCAGTTTACATATTTCTTTCATATCCACAATACTATATTTGCACCGGATACCATATCATGATTCATTGCTGGCTAGTGAGCCGACTTCTAGTCTGTCCATATCTCATCTTACCGTCTAATATCTTGCCTCTGTGGTGCAACACTACCTCTATCACCATTTCCTAGACAACACTTCCATCTTCTTTTATGTCCTTTCAGGAAGATGTTTGCATTGTTTTATTGGTGACTGAGTGGCATTTAATTTGCCCTCTGTTGTTTAGAAGAAGCCACATTAAATGGAGCAAGAAGGCAGGGAGTGTGGTTGATCTTGTCCAGCCGTAAAGCTGGATTTATTAGTGGCCTCTTTGTTTGCCCTGGTCTGGAAGACAGCTGGCAACCGCCTATCTATTTGTGGTGAACATCTATTTCATTGTGCAAGGCAGGGAGGTAGTCAGAGGAGCAATTGACATCATCTGCTGGTTCGAGACAGGGATGAGCGATAGTGATGAATATAATGTGTAAATATGAGAAGAGGGAAACCAAAAGATGGTTTTGTTATGGTAATGTTGTTATAGGTACTGATTGAGTACTGATATGGTGTGTGTGTCTGCGTGTGTATTCACACATGTAAGTGCATGTGTATGAACAGCTGTATGCATGCCGGTAACAAGTGTGGTTTTTGCTGTTGTCTCTGCAGCTTTCTAAAGTAATTGCTTCACTGCTGCTCATCAGATCACAATCAGGAGAGCTACATTTTAAATTATCGCAATTACACCACAACAATTAATAGGCTATTTTACTAGTTTCAAGATATCCATCCATCCATTCATTATAATGAAAATTACAACCTGGATTTGTCAACCAAGAACAGTTACAGCATCTTCTTTTCTTTTTTTTAAAACAACAGAGATGTCAGCACTGGAACTCTCTAGGTTCATGAAATCCTTTAATCTTTCATTTATTACAATAAGTTAAGAAGATTATTATTGAACTATGGAAAAACCTCAAGGATAATCCCATGAAAAAGACATTTTGGCATGTTTCTCAAACAAGCACAGATCTTGTTTAAGTGACCTGCCAACCTGGATCTGTTTTCTAAGCAAACTACCAAGTTTGGCCACTGAAAACTAAAAGACAAGAGGAACACCGTGAATAAATAAATACAAAATATTGGAAAACATTTAAAAGGAAAATTTCACATCGAATTATTCCTCAGATTAGAAAACTGCACATTAAGAGGCGTGATTCTAGAGTTTAGAAGAATCACTGTAGGCTGGGATCATCTAAAAGAGGCGAGGAGTTTTTCAAGACAAGTTCCCAGCTCTAAGTCGAATGTTTAGCTAATGGTTGCCAGTTTAAGCTCAGAAAAAGCACAAAAAGTTGAGGAAATGACTTATTAGTGAGGTTTTGATACGTCCAGGACTCCACATTCACCTACGACCGCTCTCTCAAATCTTCTCATCTAGATGAAAACATTCTCATTCAGCCCTCTTTCCTTTCTTCTTTCTCCTTTGCCGAGTCTAATCTTGTAAGCCATTATTTTTCTATTTCCCCTCTCTGTCACTTTGCATTATTTTTGCTGCTGTAATTCCTATTCGTCCCTTCTGGAATCTTCCTGTCCTGCTTTGTCCTCGGGTCTAATCCGGACTTTCTGCCTGTTTTCAGTCCCCAGTCCCCATTCTCAGCAGGGTTCAGATGGAAAAGCCATGCATGACGCCCCTTCTATGGCAACCACACCTCCACAGGAAGGCAACGCCGACTTTTCGGATGGGCAGAGAAGGCCTTTGAGAAGCTGGCAGCAGAAGTAAATCCTTCTCTAAGGAACAAGGAGAATTAGCAGGGAGCAGTGGACTAGGGATTTAACCCTACCCCTCTCCTTTGAAAGGCACAGTCAGTCCCACTCCTGCGGCTAGCCACAATCAAACAGAGGAGGAGTGGGGAGGTGGCAGCGGAGAACACAAACTCCCTGAATGACACAAGCAGTGGATTGTGGAGGAGCCTAATCCCACTTTAATACCTTTCCAAGTTCAGCTGCTAAAGAATGCTCTTTAAAACAACACCACTGTGTGAGCAGTGAAGGTTGACCAGGGGGAGGCACGCCATTCAACCTCACTAACATTACCTGATTAGTGGTTTGAGGACCATGCCGCTGGGCCAGCATGCCAACAGGAGACAGAGAGGGAGATGTAAATGATTATTTTATATATAGAAAAACATGTCAACAGGGGATAGTTAACTTCAAACCTAACCGGGAAAGAGACACAGCTCTCTTCACAGATCTTCAGGGATATTAAAGATATCAAAGAAGATGCAGTTGTGACTGAAAATCAGACTTAAAGTGATTTAAGTGATCATTTACTACTTTCTCCCTTTCTTGATCCCAGTGACCCATCACATTAAGACTTGCATCCACCTAAAATCCACTTTCTGGACACCGAGCTACTTTGGTAACTTGACTCCCAGTGTTGCAGAGGCAAGCTAGTCGAAAGACACCACAAAGGGGACCACCAGCATGACAATCCACGTCCCTGCTCTTGCTTTTCCTCCTCCCACACCTGAGCGCACAGATCAAGTGATGAGACCCTCCCTTGTGGATCAATGGCCGCATCTCAAGCAGAGAGAACTGTCAATATTTACCCAAGCCTCCCCAGAACGGGACTCATAAATGAAAAGAAGAGAGGCCATCTCAGCACATACCACTTTCCCAGAGGAATCATTACATCCCTCTTTTTAATCCTGTGTCCACATACCTGTAATCCCTTGTCTGTTCTTTTTACATTATCTATGGTTGTCTCTCCTTCTCTGTGACAGATTATCACACTGTCGAGGCTTGTAACTCTACAGCACTACTCTGTTGTTGCACAAAATCCAACAACAGAAACAGGACAATAAAAAAACAGCATTTTTTACTTTTTGTCTGATGAAAACTCTAACTGAGCAAAGTGCAGCTGAGAGACATCAGCCTCTGTGCCGCTCTTCTTCTTTCCCCTTTTGGCTTGCACTTTGGAGAACTATACACTCTCCCTTTGAACAGATTATAGGCAACTTAAAGTGTGACAACATCTTAAGCTCTCACCACATGTTGCCGATGATTTCCCTTCTACAGACATTACATTTAATGCTTCTGCTGCAGTGATAAGCATCAGGAGGACTGGACGGGATAAAAGGAACCCCGAAGAATGAGAGTGAAAGGGGGGCAAAAGGGATGAGTATGGAGCTGCTTATGGTGCTTGATAATCATGCTACATTTAGCAACACGTGCAGCAGTTTCACCTACTCCCCTTTTGCTATTGAACAACACTCTGAGAGACACTAGAAGAATTTAGGGAAGAACAGCCAGGGCTATTATGTCACCACATCCCTTCAAAGACAGAGGGGATGAGGATTATCCAGGCAGCAGCTGTAAGCTATTACTTTGAAGATGGGCTCTCGTGTTTGGGCAGGAAACCTGTGGCCATGCCAATCATGCAGAGGTGAGAGATGAAGCCTGCGAGGCAGGTCAGGCAAGGGCCTCCGGGCAGGACGAAGAGAATGGTTTACTGGCAAAATCTCAAGTCAGTCATTTCCCAACTGCTAAATAGCTGATAAGCATAATTTCGAGCTTCTTTCCTTCCAAAGCAGAATAGTTACAGCTTAAGTTTGGTGATTAAGCACACTGACATTCTTGCAGAGATGGATGAGTCAGTCTTAATTGTTAATTTGTCAGCTAACTATATGAATGCAGCTGGTTCCAGTCAGCCTACTTTAGCAGAAAGACTATCATGACATCGTGACTTCTACACCCAAAACATATTATTTCCTGTATATTTACTATAATAGGGGGCATAACTTAAAAGACGAACATCATAATGTATTAAAATGCTGCTGAAATTTGTGATTGAGACAATAAATTCATTACGAAAGTGTTTCATCTGGTCATAAATCAGGTGAAAAGTAACAATTTTCTCATACGCTTCCAGAGTATCAGAACTCTTTTTGCAGCCAGATGAGTTGCCTCCTTCTGGCAACTAGAAAGAATTGCTGGTTTATCAGGCTATGTCAGTCTTTTATTTACAGTCTATGAGTTAAATGTAAATGTAGATACAATAATAACTTTTGGAATTTTAGAAATTTTCCCTCACACAGGAAAGGTCCCTGATTTACAACCAGTGCACTCCTAGTGGTGATCCCAAACCTGGATAAATGGGAGGGATGCATCAGAAAAGACATCTGACATAAAATCTGTTCTAAATCGCATATAAGGATTCATCCTGTGGGACAACCTCTCAGGGTCAAAGAGAGAAGCTGAAAGTATAATTTTAGGAAACACATAACGTTTGCTTATCATGCACTGTAGGTAACATTTTCTGTTCTGTGTGAATAAAAGGGTAGTCTGTTAGCATAAAGGCTAGAGATGTGAAAGTCGTTCACCTGACTCAACCCAAATTCAAATCCACACACCAGCACCTGTATATCTTATCTATTTTGAAGTGTTAATAATAGCTGTAGTCCTAAACTTATCAGTTTTTTTTTTAACCAAATGCTATTATTTAATGAAAAGCTCATTTCTCAGTCATGTTTTCAGGTGGAATGCTTTCCTGCTGTCTGGAAAACAGCAAACTGATCCATCAGAGCGGAGATCTCCAAACTGTTGAACAGTCACTTTTTGGCTTTTCAAGAAAGACGCTTTAAAATGGGATAATTGGTTTTTAGCAACAGTACCAAGAGCTTTGACTATACAAGAAAACATTTGATCCCCAGATGTTTTGCAACACATGAATGAAGGAAGGCAAGCCTTTTCAACTTTGTCTCAACGTCACGAAAATTACTTTGTGATGTACAGTTATGTTGTCCTCTGCATGCCGCAGATGCACAAGCCTAAAAATAACAAACTGAATTCAGCCAACACAAGTGTATGATTACTTGCAGAAGGACTAATGATAGAAGTGGATTTCAAGAAGAGGGTTGTACTTTAACACATCGCGTTTGTGTGTAAATAAAAGCAGCTCAGGTATATTCATTCGTTCAACATGAAAAGGAGTTCAGAGCAAACTTTTAGCCTGTGTGAGTAGTAAAGTGTTAAAAAGTAGTAGTGATGATGCTGTCTGCATAAACAATCTCAGTGGCTGACCTTGTTTCATAGTATCAGCACTTCTCTTTGGAGCATAGATTCATGGAGAGTAATGAAGCCAAATAAAAAGTGCCATCCTTCTGCTCCCAAAGGCCACCTCCAGTCAGCTCTAAAAGCTGCTTAATCACCATCCCGTGCTTACTACATTAGCATAATAATGGCCTTTAAATTGAGGCTCTTTGTTTTTTAATTAAACTCCCAGCAGGTAAAAGTAAAACACATTAACAGGAAATGTGTACACCACTAATGGCCCAAAGGTGCCTTCTTCATCACGCAGCTCTGGCCACAGGGTTCTGCTTGTTTCCTGCACTGAAGCGCTGCACCGGCTGCCTGCGAGCTCACTGGGGAGGAATGAGACAAGCTGATTGCACTTGGCATAGCAAAGATAATAGCAGAGAGGTATTCGATGTGTTAGAGTATGCATATATGCACCTGCCCTACATCTCTGAGGGAACGTGTTCAGTAATAGCTGGTGAACAGAGCTACACTAAATCTGTAAAAGGAAGGATCTTACAGTGAGTCTAGAGTGAAGTGTTTCCTGGATCATCTATCCCACATGTCCACTATTGTGAAAATAAATACGGCCACTTTATTTCTATGGCAGCATGAGCTCCTATGTGCAGGAATGTACAGCTCCTCAGACGAGTCCCCCCGGCTAGACTGACATCCCAGGCATATCTGTGCATAAGGCTACACTGCACAGCTGCAAAAAGAAATCCTAACCCGTAAGTCGTTATTTAAATGATCTCATTCCATGCACTGTGCGTTTCACAGATAACTCAAGACCTAAAATGCAGTTTAGAAGGAATGTTGTGTCTAACTGACAGCCAATGAACATGCAAATCATGCATTTATTTTGCTGATTATTGACCATGGCCTACCGGAAAGCAAATGTTTCTGTTTTGTGGTATCACTCTATAGGAGATATGAAATAGGCAGTACCATGCGTGTTCAAGCTCTAAAAGCAACAGCAATATGGGGATAGGCTTGCAGCATCAACTGACCCAACGCTTCTGTCCTTTACACGTATCTACTAATGAGTCACTAAGAAAACAGCATGGAAATAATCCTTGACTGCCACACAGGTAGAACAAAGCTCACGGAGTGAAAAGGACAGTGTATTGGGCAGCAGAGGAGGCTAAGTACACATCTAAATACAAGAGTAAGCAGGCAAGCACACACGATGCTGTTTGGACAGCTGGTGTTCCTGAGTATGTAAAATGAGTGCAACATTGCATTTAGGCTCAGTTTTTAGAGCTCAGAGCAAACAATATGATCACACACTCCGAGTGACAGCATCAATAAAGTTGACTGTAAAGTTTTTTGTTTTTTTTTCATTTGCATTTTGGCTCTCTTCCCTGATTATTTATTTATTTTTTTTTACCTGTTCTCAAAGTGGAGTTGATCCTTCTGCAAATAAAAAAGGATTGTGAATTAAGAGGCTCACATGCAGTACTTTCTCCTGCCCCCTGTCAGTGAGGTTTGAAGAAGCCATCACTGACACATTTGACAGTTTTACGACACAAACACAAAAAACCAGTCTGGAACACTCCCATTAAAACACCTGTAAAATCCTCCACACCCATTTCATATGAATTTCAGTAGCACCATCCAGACTATTCTGCACGAGGTGAAGCAGAGATTACCACTGATGAGCAACTGCAAGTAATTGCTGCTTCTGAAAGAGGGGGAGAGCACAGAGCGATAACTAGTAAGTGTAATGGCTATCACATGTTACAGAACAGTATAGCAGACTACAACCTCACAGAAGAATGTAGCTTTTCATTGATAAACGTTAGTTGCACAACCCTTGCAGCAATGAAAACAATTATGATCTCATGTCCAGGAAAATAACAGAAACCACTCAAAGATTAGATTAAATCATAACGTGAGCAAGCACGAGAAGCTTCAAACAAACTCCAAGACACTTTACCTTTTTTATTGTAAGAAAATACATGGACTCGACTTTCAGATTCAGCGCTGGAATGGTTAAAAAACAACATTTGGATTGGAGGGCTTTATAATTACTATTGACCCAGAGGTTCTGGGTCTAAGAAATAAAACAAACAGTAATATGAGGTGTTCAAAAGCACAAGTCTGCAAATATGCAAAGACAGGGTCTGGTGGAGAGCATCACGCTTTGGCTTCTTTTCTCCGGCTCCTAATCTGTGGGCCTACACAATATTAAGACGGCTTTGGAGCCACTTGTGACCCAGCTGTGCACTAATGAAAAATTCCACAGCTCTGTGCAGAGGCCAGTGGAGCTTGACCCCTTTCCACCCTAAACCAAGCAATGCCCATCTTGAGGAGTTTACTAGGGTTGAAAGATACTGGATTAAAAGGTAGAAAAGGAGAAAGAGAGACAATCTGGGAAAGTCTGAAAAAAGCCCATGTGTGCTTCCCATCCTTTTCTTCGTCCAATCTTTAGTATATTGGTGTGAAGTAAAGTGTTTGCCGAGGTTTTAATGGGCACAGATGATCTGGAGATCATTGTGACTGAAGATGGTTGTATGAGGGGGTCTCTGTTTACTTATCAGAGATTCAGTCTAAGCCCAAAATTAGTTTGGAGGGAGAGAATGTGAGGCAACCAGGAATTAGACGTTGTTCACAAGATCCGGATTCATGTGTTTGTGATCCTGCTCCACTCAATTGTCTGCCTCTGTGTTTTCCCCAAGACAAAAGTCAGCACTATAGAAGCCAATATCTAAAGAACACTAAACATGCTGACTGCAGAAGTATATACAGTGATAGCAATGATGTGAAATACTTAGAAGGGTCAATAAGCAGGAAGAGTTCTGATAAGGATGTATACATTTTTTGTCTGTCTTTCATTATCTTTTCCTCTTTTTTCCTCTTTGCATTTATTTATCTGAACTTAAACATAATTTAAAGAACACCCAGATCAGCCACCCACTCATCTGCATTACATGCTATCATTCAGCCACACAGATACATAGACATGCAGATAAGATCTAGGAAAAAAGCCAAGAAATGCAGTGGAAAAAAAGACAAAAAAATACAGCTTGGAGGGTGCAAGACAGGGATAGACGAAAAATAATAAATGCACTGTTTTGATTTTTATGGATATATGCATGTCGTAATTTACTTATATTTCTAAGAATAATACTATTCAATAAAGAGGCAATCAGAGTTTTAATTACTGTATAACATTATTTAATGAGATCAGAAGACAGTGCTGGCTGAAAGCAGGATAGATCAATTGAGCAGGATCAATAGCCAGCAGGGAAACCTAACCAGTCAACTTAAATTCTCATCAGAATAAACGATAATAATCTCCCTCTCTATGAGCATCCAAATCATTGTCACATACTTTAAAAGATGAGAGTGCTATTCCTTGAGGGAATAGCTAAATGTGCAATGTGAGTGGGGTGGTGCAGGGGCGAGAGAAAATAAAAAAGAGAGAGAGAGCAAATGAAAAATAAACATTGTTATTGAAAGACAGGATGCTCTAAGACCCGGGGGCCACGGATTAACATTCAGATTAGCATTCAAATAATATATTTGAATTTCTGATCAGCAATCCTCTTCAAAGAGCTAAATCCCATGATTAGCAGGTGTTATGCTAAAAAGCTGTGTTTTTTTTCTTTTTTTCTTTCTTTCTTTCTTTTTTTTTGGTCGGGAACGTAGCTACACTAGCCAAACAAATATGTCTTTGAGTGTGAAGAGCTGGCATGGATATGGTTGTAACCATGGCGACTGACTGGTAGTTAGGAGCCCTGGAGAAGGGTGCAGTGTTGGAATGTGTCAAACAGACAGAGGGGCGCACATACACCGCAGAGCAAACCAAAAACCTGCTGTTTCACTAAAGACCATCGGCTACATTACTGAGACCACCTACAAATTCCTGGGAGATTTGGGTCGAGAGGGAAAGAAAGGTCATTTTGCATCATCATCATTTTCTTTAATAAGTTCTTTTTCAATTGGCTTGATTTAAGAGTGCTTGGCCCGGCCAAGGGAGTCAGATATAAAAGTGATGAATTTATTCTTGACTGGTGTCCACATAAAGATGAATTAAAGAAAAATCTGCTACCCTTTTTACCCAGCATGTTTCACTCAGTAACTTCTGACCTTATGAAATGAAAATGTTTTAAAGCATACAAAGCTGCGTAAATTAAAGCTTGCTTGGTGTTTCTGTTCAGAACTACCTTATCAGTAAGAATGCAGTTAATATTAATTTTGGAATTAATGTTATTCAGTTCTCACATATAAATGCTTTACATTTATATAGATTGAAAATAGATTAATCCACTCCACAGTCCCCATAAAAGGAATTTATTTTCTCTGTGTAATGTTTCCATTGTAATGCTACATACCCTTCAAATACTGAAACACGCGACCTATCTCACCCAGTAATTCTAAGTCAGTTAGGTAAGATGTTTGGTAAAATTCACATTAGACATATAAACAGATAAATACATCCAAATAGCATACTGCATGCAAGGTAAAATTTTACAAGGGTTTTTGACATTACATACAAATTGTGCATATAACAAAAATTGTTATATCCAATAATGGTTTTTCCTTGAAATGTAAGCTGTGAAAAATAAGTGACTACAATCACTTAGGTGCAAAAGTAGACACAGAAGTGAGTTGGGCTACTTATGATTTAATACTTCTTTATATCTGCACATCACCACAGTTTAGAGAGGAAATTTTCACTTTTCACATAAATGATATACATTTACTGGTCATGTTTAAGATAAAAACCTTAAGTATATATTTTATAAATACACAAACATATCATGATGCAGTATAATATGCCATACAGCATAACTTCACTGATTACATAAGTAAAATGATAATAATTAAATAATAGCATATAGAATTGCTGTCTCATGACTTTTGGGCCATTTTTAGTGCAGGATTATTATTTTTAACTGTGCATGGTATTACTAAAGTTTTTTGTTAAAAGTCTAATTCCACTCCCCATAAAATTACCCCATTTGCAGTAAAATTATCACTATCACTATTATTTACTATCACCTAAAAATCTGTTTTTTATACATGCCGGCATATACATTTCAAGAGGACTAGTCATCGTTGTCACTTTGCTATTTTCCGTTTTTGCTCTGCCTTCCAGAGAAGGTACAAATAACCCTAAAAGAACAATAAATGAATTGTCCATACTTGCTGCAACCTGCATTGTGTGTGTGAGTGTTTGTGTGTTCAATCTTGAAAGGGAAATTCTCTCTCCATTGTAACAGCTAATGTTACTGTGAAACTATTTTGTTCATGACTTAAAGTATTCAAGCATGCATTTTGCCCCAGGAGGTCTGGCAGAGGAGTTGTCTGATGCCTTCGTTGCTCTTTCTCTCTACTTTCTTCTGTCTTTCCCACACACCCACCCACACACTCGCAACAAGCATTTCTCTGTCATGTGGTTGGTGGAGTGTAAAATCTCATCTCTCCAGCTGGAAGAGAACAGGTTCAACAAAATTCCCTTTTCTCCACGTGGAGCCTCTAAGGCACAGAATGGAATGGCAAAGCATGGCACGGCACATCTGGTCTCTCCACAAACCAACTGACAGTGTATCTGCATGGCCCTGCGGCGCTTACCTCGAGTCAACTCAGTGGCCTTACCACAGCCTTTTAGTGACTGCATTATGACCTCTAATAGAGCACTGACATGGTTTATTTTCCCTTTGCTTGAGCGCTGGACTCAATAAGTTGACATTGTATTGTGCTGAAGTGCACAGGGATACAGATGCCTCGACTCGGATGATTCATACATATAAGGCCCGCTTAAACAGCCTGATATGAATTCTCAGGAGAATATGATGCACAGCAGCTGTAGTTATGCATATTTGGCTGTGAACAAGGCCAATCTCACTGGTGCCCCAGTCACTCATTGTACATCTAATTCGACTGATATGGATCCTTATTTGTCTTCAGATGTGATGACAATGTTTCCCGCAACAGTGACACCCGTAGTCAGCCCTCTCAGCATGGAAAAGGTTTGTATTCACCGACCAATTTTACACTCTCTTTAGGTCCAGGAGTGCCTTTGTGTGCTGGGGAGCAGCCCATTCTCCATGGCTGTCTGAAAAAAGCAGCTGTTTCTATAATGCTGTGGCAGCACTTTATGTTGCAGAATGATAAATGAAGGGGAAGAGGCAGAGCTGAGGTGCAGCTGAAGCATGCAGAAACAATGGCAGAGAAAAGTCCATGCACTACATGGATATGCTCTATATGTCTTTCTCTTTCAGCCTCTGACTCACTCACTCACTCACTCACACACTCTCTCTTTCTGTAGGTTAGACTCCTAGAGCTCAGCAATAGCTAGAGGTTATGAAAGCGTGTTGAAGAACGGGGGGGCTAACAGACTGACACGTCCCACCAGTCCCTGTGCAGACCCAGGGGACTGAGAGGTCGTGGTCGCTGTCCCACCGGGACCTGTCGCTCCTCTGTCCTCAGGGCAGTCATCTTCCTCTCCGCCACCAACCTAATGACAGAGCCCCGAGGCCTCATCACTCCACCTCCAAACCCCACCCCACCTCCTCCCATCTCCACGCTTCTCTCTCCCTGTTGTCCTACCCAGGTGCCTGTCAGAGGGTGTCTGCTCTGCGACTGGTGTAGCTGTCCACATAAAGGAGATTCACCCCATCTCCCTCCTCCTCTCTATGGCCCCGGGCTCAGCCTTTCATTTTGAAGTGGCGCGGGCCAGCTCTGCACCAGCCTGGGCCCTCGGCCTGCAGCCTGCACCATTGTTTGGCCTCAGAGAAAGACTATTATTTCAACTCAATTTACTGTGAG